>JANRGW010047646.1:0-44014 GCA_024733675.1 Psilopsiagon aymara
AGCCAGGAGGAAGCAGAGACAGGACACCTGACCCAAACTGACCAAAGAGGTATTCCATACCACAGCACGTCATGCCCCGGATGTAAAAACTGGAGGCAGGGACCCAGAAGAGTGGGTTCACTGCTCGGGTTGGGCTTGGTATCGGTTGGTGGGTGGTGAGCGATTGCATTCTCTTCCCTTGTTATTTCCCTTGTCGTTATTATTATTGGTGGCAGCAGCAGTGGTTTGTGTTATGCCTTAGTTCCTGAACTGTTCTTATCTTGACCCGTGGGAGTTACATTCTTTTGATTCTCCTCCCCATCCCTCCAGGAGCGGGGGGAGGAAGTAGGGGGGAGCTAATGAACTATGTGGCTGGTTTACGGCTGGACTTAAACCATGACACCATGTTACTGTTTCACATTTCCATAGTGGAGGAACGGAGGTTGTGTTCTCCTGGTTCTGATGGCAGGTGATTGTGATTGATCCAACTATCCAAAATCCTTTGATTTCAGTATTCGTGAAGGGTGCACATGGAAAAGCTGAATGTAGCTCCTCTTCAGGTACATCCTTCTGAGGGGTAGAATAGATGATCCTATGCGATAATTGTACCTTACACTTCAAATAGTGCAATTTTGCTTAGGGGAGAGGCTTTCTTAGAAAATAAAGTGGAATAAAGCAGAAAATCTTTCTAAAGGAGAGGCTCTGTTGTGGTTTATTTTCTACTTTCATATAATAATGGTTAATGTGTCTGTTTCATACGTCTCTCTTAGAAAATGTAGAAGTCTTTAGTTAAAACTCATATGGCATAGACCTAGGGATCTTTATTCCACTGAGAAATATTGTCCCACTGACAATAAATTTTCCAAGAGAGTGAATTAGGTTTTTCTCAGAGTGAGAGAGATTTGAACCAATTTGAGATGCAGGGGTCAGAGGTGTTGAAATTTTGGAATGTAATAGCTCTCCTTAGCTGATTTCTTCCTTTCTTTCTTTCTTTCTTTTTAAAGCTGCAGACTGTGATGGCTTACAAGCTCTGGCTTGTAAGATGTGTACAGAAAAAGAAATGCAAGGAGAACACTAGCCTCAGGAATTTGGTGATTGTTTGTATTATGCTATGAAAGAGAGAGAAAGTAGGTATAGCTATAAGTTTCAAAGGGATGTGAGCCACTATTCTGAGGAGTTCATCAGCTTATCAAATCCTATGTTACCAAACCTCTTAATTAAAACTTCAGGTAAGGTTAAATAATGATTATAGGAAGATACCAAAATCAGAGACCAAGTTGCTTGTTTGTGCTGTTCTGCATTGTTTATTAGTAGGGGCTCAGGTAAGTGTCCTTCATCAAATGGGACAGTCTTCATCTGATCTGAATGCAGCTGACTTTATCTGAGGCAGCCTTTCTCGAATGTTTTTGCCTTCAAAGCATGACTTTCATCTCTCTTGCTGCCGTGAATGGGTTTGTGAAGTCTATAGACTTCACCTGGTTCATGGGATCAGGCAGCATGACAGGGAGAGGTCTTACTTTTCTCTCGGAGACCTTTCCAAGTAATTACACCTTCCCTGAGAGAGCTCAGATACAGACACTTGAAGGCCAGGAGAAAATTACAATTATATCAGAACTCACGAGGTTGGGATGTGAACTTTCACTCAGAAGAGTAAGTAAGACCTCTCTGTTCATCATGGGCACACAGGTCAGTCTGCGTTTTGCTGTAGCTCTGGCAGGCAGTGTCCGTTATAGCCCCCCGCTGGTCAAAATTGAAGTCCTAAGCTCCAGTACTGATCTGTGGCTTTGTATCCTGGATCTTGCCTTCAGCTTCTTTCCTTAGTCCCAGATCTTTGTGTTAATCACTGGGTTGCAGTTTTGTGCTCTCATCCCATACAGATGTCACATGTCCTGCAGTTTGTGGGATATTTCTCATCAGTTCCTGCAACCAGCTCAAAATTTGTGCATGAGCTGAGACTCACTTCTAGGCCACTTAGAGTTACAAAACCTAGGATTTGAGATCTCTGTTTCTATAGTAGTGATTCATTTTTTAGCTACACCCACTGATGGCAGTGGCAGGGCTTGAACAGAATGTGTTACTTGATGTGAGTACAGGCATCCAATTTTGGCTCCCATGTGCCTTGGCCTCAGAGATTTCAATAACTTAGGATCCTGTACGGTTGGAAATAGGATCTTACGCTAATGTGATACAGAAATTCCCAGATCACTCATCACTCTGAAATTACTAAAGATAACTGGAGCCAGCATGGGTGCAAAGTTTGTTAAAGACATACTCAGTGTTCTTTTCTTTCAAAACATTTCTGCAGCTCTCTCTGGGCTGTATTTTTTCACTGTAACTTAGACACCTGTGCTGTCATGTGGAGGGATATAAAAAATACAGTCTATATTTTGTATGGTAGGAATGTAGCAGTTTCCTCAGGCTGCTCTTTGCTGGAGGAATGAGGACTCATTCATGTTTCACCAGGGGATATGAAGTGGTGGCTGTGGGATCATTTTCCCTTTTTTTTTTTTTTTTTGCCTGGCACATCTAGACATTTACCCTTTTCTCTCTTATTTATATCTTTAAACATGCTCTCTGAGACTTTGTGTGATTCTGTCAAAGCCTGGGAGCAGGAATGTGGGGAAACTAAATTTGTGTGGAAGAGAGGAAGAAATCTGCCCATCATTTCTCGTGGCTAAAGAGAAATTTTGAGCTCTAAAGTCAGTGCTCAGGATGAGCGTAGTCAGTAAAAGACACTGAAATACGTACTAGTGATGAAAGCTGGGCGAAAGCACCAACAAGGCAAGAGTGGAGTGACAGCAGGAGGAGGAAAATAGGACATGGCTTCAAGGAACAGTGATTGTGTCTGCAAATAGGAAAAAATGTGATGTGTCATAGTGTAAAAAGCAGTTCTCAAATGCACTGCTGATTCCCTCACTGAATTTTAAATTTTGTCTTTTTATGATAACTAACCAGATTTCTGGTTGGTTTGATATCCATGAATTCAAGCCACAGTCATTTTGTTCTCCATGGATTAAAAATCAAGAGAAGGTAACAATGTGCTTTCAGTGAAAGGGGCTGGGCATCCATTTAGGATATGCTTTGGAGTTATGGGTTTCTGTCATGGTTTTTGGGGGCATAAAGCAGCAAATTTTGCCTTTTTTGGGCAAGGTTCTCAGTCATTTTTATCGTGGTTTTGGATGGGAACAGTGACAGAATTTAGCCAATGTATTTTTATTTGCAGCTTGAATTTCATGAAGAGTGTAGGGGAGACTGGTTTGGGTATTTGAGAGTAATGTGGCAGAAGATGAGGGATTTGTCTCATTGTTTCAAAAGGTTATGATCTGAGTTTGTATCTGCAGATGGGCAGAGGTTTGTGTCTCTCTTTATTTCCTCAGTCCTGATAATTTTAATTCCAGTGCCAATTTGGCTCCACACAGACTGTTTCAGCAGCAGTTCCAGAAGTGACCTTTGGATACAGCTAAGGTTACCTTTATGTGTCTACTTTGCCAGCAGTGAAATGGTTAGTCAAATATGTGCCTGCCTCTCCTGTAAATCCCACTGATCACTGACAGATGGTGTCATCGCACAGTGCTGGGGAAACCTCTCCCAATTTTTTACAGCCAAGTTTAGTGTTAAGAAAACATAGTCTTCTAAATGTCAAATTGACTATTAAGTAATCCTGAATTAGAGGGGTTTTTTTTTTCAGAATTAAACCTATATTATAGATGGAGCTGTGGGTAAAAAGAAAAATTCCAGTTTGGTGGCTGTAGGATAACACCACCTATAGCTTCATTGAGGCATATACCCAGTGGCTGTTCCTGTAGATCTCACATGAAGAACTGAATGGGGACCTATTACTGTAGGCTCCTGTAGGCTAATGACTCATTTGCCTCTATTAAGGGATTTGCTTCCCATGCCCTATGGGTGGGAACAACTGGAAAAGGTTTCTCTTCCAGAGGGTAATGCTAACATAAATCTGGAATGTCTCACTCAAGCTACCATGACCAGGAACTCTGTGTACTAGGCTGAAGACAAAATTTTCAACCTCTAGCCTCAAGCTCTGTAATAGGAGTTGAGGAGACATGAGACCCTCTTAAAAGTTCTTGGCATAGGTTTTCTTGCAAGGTCACACTAGTTAATTAAGATCATAATACCGTAGCAACAATAAACCCCATTTTATTTTCCTTTTCACCTAAAAGATGGGCATGTGGGGCAACTGTGAGGTTAGGGTTTTTATTTTCTTTTTGTGTGCTACAATTAATGCAGTTGGCACTATAGATATTTAATGTATCCAAACATTAGGTAGTAGCTGACTAGCTTGTGTTTATACAGTAACTCAGTGGCAGAGAGAGAAATGGAAGCTGGATATAGAGTTGGATACTTTTTATTGGCTGAAATGGGTTTTATTTTTTGTTGGAAAATAAGTTGATAAAGATATGTCAGAATTCAAGGCAACATTTTCAAAACGATTCAGAGAATTAAACAAAAGAACGTCCTGAAATGTTTGACATTTTTTTTCATGTTTTAAAAAGTGATTTTTTAATTTGATTAGAATCTCCTTTTGTAGTATATGGTCTTTTAAAGTATCTTAAAGTAGGGAAAGAGTGAAGTCTGAAACAAAGCGCTCGGATAAAACCAAAATAAAGACACCCTGACCCTTATTCACATCCTGATCTTTTGTGATTTAGAGCAGATATTATTCCCTAATATCCAAGTTAGATGTTCAGTATGCTTACAATATACATCTTAATCACTATGATAGCGGCTTATATGAGTGATCAACAAAGTCTTAGAAATGTTTGTAAGTTTTATATTTTGCTTTTGTCCATATATTTTCCTAAGCTTAATCCTATCCTGTTTTTCAACTACAGTTTACTAAGTGTTCTTCCAGGGATGCTGTGATAGATTTCATGGATGTGGAAGAGTATAAACAGCCAAATGATCACAAGATCCTTCACTTTCAGTTTCTGGGGAACTCTGCAGGACAGGTTTGTGGAAGACAAATAGACCCCATGTGCTCTATTTGTGCCTGCGGTTAGTGTACTGTTCGGACTACCATTACCATTTCTGAGCATAGTCCATTTTTTTTAAACTAATTTATGACAGATTGACACAAATAGCTGGATATGGGAAAGTATCTTTGGAGAAGGTGTAGAAAAAGCGCAAGTACAGTACTGGAGGAGTATTACAGAACATTTTATCATTTACCTGAGACTAAAAGAAATGATATTTGGGTTTCTGGTATGTATTTATTCTTCGTGCTAATGATGTCATTTTACAAAGGAGATTAAATATAACTAGTCTCTTGCTCTGTGAATATAAACCCTAAATAGTAGCTGATGCATTGGGCAGACTCCTACAGAATGTTCTTTGCCTGACTTTGCTATTGTGTTATACTTCTCTCCTTACTGCCTGCTTTCATAGCAAAAGAAGTGTTTGACTTTTTTACAAGGCCCTGTGGATGCCATGTGATCAGGCTCCCTGGAATCAAAAGTGTTTTAGCAAGGAAAAACAAAATAACATACTTGCTACAAGGATTGTGTGTGATTATAAAGGGAAATAATTTAAGATACTTTAAATTCTCCTTTAAAACCCGTTAACTACAAAATAAATGAACCACAAGAGAAGAGCTGCATGGTAGCAAGCTCACAATACATATGCAGCCACTGAAATTCTGGCTGTTATCACAGCAGTTCTTTCAACATGTGGTGTATGTGCTCTGAAAGGGCAATTTTGGAATAAGTTGCATTTGAGGAACTTTTCTGTCTAACCTCCTGTTGTTTGAGAAACACAACATATCTTTCAGAGGGAAGGATTGCCCCTTCTCCACTAATGTAACTGTGGATGTCCTTACACATATACTAGCTGGCTTTTAGAATTTGTGATTTGTTGTGATTTTAGTACAATTTGTGCTGTTTAGCCATATTTCTGACTTTAATGTACTGTGTCTGGCAGTGATTTTTTTTAAATTTTTTTCTTTTTCAAGACTGGAAAAGTAAGGGCTGAAATATTTCTTTTTATTGGTTTTATATTTAATGCTTGCCACTAAATATCACATATTATATTGCAGTTAGGGATTCCAGCCGTAAAAGAGCCTTTTGCTTTGGTCTCTCATCTCTGAGCTTTCTTTATGTCCCAGAGGGCACTCTCATCTCTCATTTCGTCCATTGCTGTTCTTGGATCACTAACTTTGTAGTCCCCCCCACTCTCTTTTGACTAAGTGTCTGAGACTGGAATAGACCAGATGAACTCTAGTAAGAAAGATTTAAAGAGGAATTTGCTCAGTGTTTCTACCAAGTGAGATTGATCCCTGGACTGGATCCCAATGCCATACCTGTCTGGACAGTGGATGATGGAAGGATCTGTTTCCTTCTCATACAACAGGCTACCAGATAAAATGTCCAGACTTCACTGCTGTGTTTCACATGCGGTTTTTGGAAGCTTAAATGCTGTACTGCAGACTCATGTGACCTGACTTTGTTGAGTTCATTCTGTCTCTCCCTGATGAATGTGAACTTTAGCACTAATTAATTTCTGCCTGTCTGTAACAGTCCCAGAGTAATTCTTTGTCATAATTTGTAGGAAGCAGTGATGAAAGCCAGCCCTCTAATTATTATATTGAATAATGCATCTCTCTGAGGCATATGGGGATCTCCCATACTGTCATAGCTTGGCAAAGCTAATCAAAAACTAGGCTGCCAGGCTGACAGTAGTATCATATTCTGTGCTTTTTGGCTAGCAAGGAATATACTCCCACTTTTGTGTGGGATTCAGCTTAGGTTTTGGCCTTTGTTCTCTACCATAGTAAAATCTCTGCTTCTGCACAGATGGGTGAATTTTCAGTGTGGGAGAGAATCCCTCTTGTTTTAAGATGACTGAAGCAGAAACCCTTGGTAGTTGTTTTAAAAATCACCTCTGTTCTGAGAAGTGTAGGAATGATCTTTTCACATATTCTGATTATGGACATAATGTTCCAGCCATTTCAGTCAGTGGCAAAGCACCTGTTGGCATCAAGGAGAGAGCATCTTTCCTGGGTCCAGCCTCACTTCTGCCCCACACCTCATTCCTAACGGCCTACTTGGATTTCAAGAGGTGCACCTTTGTAGGGGGTCTTATAGCGCTTGGTTTTAAGGCTGGAAGCATTCTTGCAAAGGAGAAAGTTGCAATCTAATGGAGAATTTATTCTCAACAAGTCCATCATTGATATCAGGGATCATTTCTGCTTGAAACTAGATTTTCCGTCATACCTCAAAGCTGTTGAGGTAGGTTTTCTCAAGAAGAATCAGGAAGGACCCAGGTAAATTCCCCTTAATTTCTCTGAATTGGCTTCAGCCTCTGAACCTTTGGAAGTTTTGGTGCCATCAAGTTGAACAAAACCAGTTGTTTTATTTAACAGAAGGAGCTGAGCTCATGCTGTGCAGAAAGAACAGTCTTATCATGGCAAAGCAGACAAGATGTTTCTGCATTCATTTAAACGTGAGCCATTTGTGTCGCTCAATGCCATCCATTAAAGATAAGGAGGTCCCTCTTTATGCCTTCTGCCTGTTGGAAATTAACAAACTCTCTTAAAACGGCAATTCATCAGCAGTTATATGAGGCAGAATTCATTCTCGGCAAGAGAAGAAATTGGAACACCCATCCTTTCATTCCCTGGCATTCCCCTGAGCCTCCTCTGTAAAATGAGATGAGTTTAATTCTGCTATTGTTAAGCATAGCAAGCATGAAGCTACATCAGAATGTAAGAGCAGGAAGGAGTATCTTATTAGCTGCACTACAGGTTCTTTTAAATAATGTTGATTCAGTTACTTGTCTCTTGCTGCTCATATACAGAACAAGGACGAGAAGCCAGTGAGTGAGGCTGTTTCTCTTGCATATTTGTAGTGAGCTAATTGGAATAGTAGTGGTTATCATAGCTCTGTAATTATCTCACAGATAATTGTCCTCCACTGGGCAGAAGGCAATGAAATGGGATGTAGACACTAAACAGATTTCCATGTTAAGTGAAATATCGGAAGTTCTGCAGCTGAGAGAGAAACATACTGACCTGTGACTGCCAGCATGGACTTAGGAAATAATAAATAATACCTGTAGATTTCAGAGCTGGAGTCAGTAGATCTGGGTTGTCTCCCATAGGAGAAAATCCACTTTTTATTGGAAAAAAGTAAAGAAAAACAAAACAAAAACCCTGCCATTTTTTTTGTCCAAAGGGTGCAGAAACATTCTTAGGTTTTGCTCACAATACTTTTGGTTTTCAGGTTTTGATTGAAAATCTTTGAGGGAAGGAGACATGTTCTATTATAATACTGATTTTAAGGGCAATTTGTAATAGTGACTCCCTGAAGCCATTTCTGGATCTGCTGTAGTTTCTCCAGAATTGTTTTTGGTTTTGTTTCTTCTTTTTTCTTTCTACAAATCCTTAGATGTGAATAGTGCATTGACAGTTTGGAATTTGCCTTGAGGCTAGAAAACAGTAGAGTATTACTTTTCATTTAGCCTTGTACTTTTCTTTCCTTTTTTTGCTCATCTGTAACACGAGATTAAGAACTCAACAAAGAGAAACTCTTTGATTACCTACCACTTGACCATTCATCTTTGCTTCTTGACATGTGAGTAGCACATTCTGCCCTGACCATTCTTGCTTAAAAAGGGTAATGCTTTGAGGATGGGCATGTTTTGGGACTTTTCCATTGTGAACAGCTGGGAGTGTGTCTAGTGCTCAGCCTTCTAGGCTTCCTTGTCTCTCTGTCTGTAAATTCATCTGACTTGGAACAAAACCCGCAAAAGCTCCCTGGCTTCTCTAGTCTCCCCTGCTACAGTGTCCTTCTTCCACTGATGGAGAGACTTTCAAGTGGCTGTGGCTATTTTGTTCATATCCTCTTCGTTCAGTCGGTGAGGATGCTTCTGGTTTGAATGCAGTCCTATCCTGTTATGAGACATGTGGCGATCTGCAGACCTCCTGTCACTGTTGCTTTTACCCATCACAGCCATGCAGACTTGCTATTCTTGCAGAGCCTTTCTTTGCATGTTTGTCCTCTGCCAAAATCCATTTTGTTTCCTATTTCTTTGTCTTTTCCTCTTGTGGATATTGGGACAAATGAGCATGACGCTTTCAGTAGCTAATTAAGTCTGATATTTTGGGGGCAAGGAGACATGTTAATATATTTATGCTTGCTGGTCCAGAACAGAGTAGTTTATTCTCCTTTGTCTTTCTTCTTCTTCCCCTTCTTCTTTGTTCCTCTCTTGTCCTTTTCTGGCTGATGCTTAAAGGTCAAAGAATGAAATACGCTATTTGTTCTCTTCAGCATCTGTAATGCAGAGAAACAACTGTCACAAAAGGTTTGTGACATAAAACTAGTTTTTCACTGTGTCTTTTCCAAAATGCATGAACTGAACAACAAATTTATTTCCTGAATGTTAGATGTTATCCTAGGGTGATTCTTCACAATATCCTGCAACAGGGAATGTGGGTACTTTTCCTTCCTTAATACAATGTACAACGCCCATAGGCATATGGGGCTCATCAGCATATCCTAATCATTTTGCCCGTGCCAAGCTGCATACTGGCATTGCCTCTTTGGACAATTTGAGTTTTATTTTTATTCATCTACTGCTGCATGCATTTATGATGTGATGCTTTCACTCTGAACACTCTGAAGCTTTTCAGAGGCCCTGTATTCTGCCTCTCTGTTAGCAGCTGAATCACAGACTTGGTGTTTCAGGCATGTCACATATGCAGCTAGAAAATGTTATTGCATATAGGGGCAATTAAATACATAGTGAACTGAGGATTCTTATTTTCGTGTAAAACATTGCTTGAATGGGTCATGTTTAAGATACTTTTGCTAGGGGACAAACTTAGAGGAATGTTATGTGTCTTCTAAACATTCCCTTCAGGAGGGGAACAGTAACTCCAGTGAAGTTCTTGCTTCACTGGAACAACAGTGAAGAGCTGATGGCTTATTTGAGCCTGTACTTTGCTTTTCTGAAGTGGTCAGAAATGGGGCTGATTCATGTTTCCTGAAAACCCAAAGCAATAATCTATAGCAGTTTCCCATCTACATGACCTTCAAAAGATGGTAGCCAAGCACTAGGCAAATATTAATTAACTGGCTTTGTAATATAGTAGGCATTAAACTAATTTTAAACCAATGTAGGGAAAGGATGAAAGTCACTCAGAATGTCAATGATCAGTCTTGGAAGAGAAGCGAAAACTCTGTGCTTGAGCTTCATAGATCTGAGCAAAACGTAGCTGGCTAGAAAATGTCGTTTGCCTGATTTATTATTTTTTTCCAAAAAGCTGAAAGAAATACCCTCAACACCACCCCCATACCACCACTCCCCACAAACTGTTCTACTCCCAGATTTTCCATTGGGAAACAACTTATTTTCCAACGGAGGATCTTTGGTTAAATGTAATGAATACTCATTTGGAGTAGATTCCCTTCCCCCAATAATTTGGCTTAGATTTATCACCAGAATGACTTTTGTACACTAAATTTTGCATTTCATGTTTCTACTAATATTTGATTCCTCTCCTATAATAAAGTAATGAGAGATGGCAGGGGAAGAAAAAGATGAGAAAGGAGACAAAGCTACCTAAAAATGTGTCATTTTTTAGTATTCCCTAAAATATACTTTTTTTTTTTCCCTCAAAGGAATTAAATTTAGAATATTAAAATTAAAAATTATCCTGGGTTCAGCAGTAGCAGTCCTTTTCTCCTTCTTAGTAGCTGGTGCAGTGCTGTGGTTTTGACTTTCAGACTGGGAACAGCACTGATAACACTGATGTTTTCAGTTGCTACTCAGTAATGTTTACCCTGACCAAGGGCTTTCTGAGTCTCATGCTCTGCCAGGCAGGAGGGAAAGCTGGGGGGAATCAGAAACAGGACATCTGACCCAAACTAACCAAAGAGGTATTCCATACCACAGCACATCATGCCCAGGATATATAAACGGGGGGCAGTTACCCTGAAGGGTTTGATCATTGCTTGGGTCAGGCTGGGTGTTGGTTGGCAGGTGGTGAGCGGTTGTATTCTCTTCCCTTTTTATTTCCCTTATCATTATTATTAATTTGGGTGGTAGCAGCAGTGGTTTGTGTTATACCTTAGTTACAGGACTGTTTTTATCTCAACCTATGGGAGTTACATTCTTTCGTTTGTCCTCTCTATCCCTCTGGGAGAGGAGGCAGGAAGGTGGGGGAAGTGAACAAGCGGCTGCATGGGTTGCTGGCTGGGCTTAAACCATGACAAAGGGGTGCCCTGCAAAAAGTATCTCTTCTTTCAGAAGGCAAAACAGAATCCCTTCTGTTGAAATGTTTTGAACTTGTCCACCATAAAGTTTGCAGACCTCTAATCCCAGGTGAATCTCTCCTCTCCTCTCTAGAAATGCCTTCCTTAAAGTATCACTGTTTGTCTTAAATGCATGTGGGACAGATAGCTGATGGTATATTGTGCACTAAACCTTGAGATGTGTTCAAGAGAATAACAACTTAACTTGATGAGCTGACGCTTCATTACTGCCCCCATATCCCGATGCAGGTGCTGCTAGGACTTGGCTTCTTATTCAATCAGCATAAGCCCTCAAGGCTGTTTTTGTACAGCCCAGATCAGCTGTAGCCTGATGAGTCAGGAGTAGCAGACTGCATGGGAGCGGGTTATTTAGTTGGTAAGTTAGTGGCAGGAATGTCAGTTCACCTGGGAGCACATCAGCTATGAGTGCTGGCTTGGTGTGTCTGACAGATCCGCTCCCTGCATGAGCCTCAGTCCCCGTGGGAAGTAATTCCAGGCACTGCTGGGAAATTAAGATGCCACCTCCAGCACATACCCTGCCGCTGGCCCTTTCAAACCTTGACAGGGCTGTGAATAAAGTTCTTCACCTTTCTGCCCACTTGCTTTTTTGAGTTTATTTCACAAAAGTTTGGTTATGTTTATTGGGATTTATAATATAGGTTGGGGAAGAAATGCCGAAGCACTTTAAACTGACCTATTAACTGGATGAGAAGTAGACAGAATTATTTGTACTTTCTTAGTTTTTGGTGTTAGCATAGAGGGGAAAGAAAAAACATGGATCAACAGCAGCTTTGTTCTGTTGATAAATATACTTTAAAGATATTCTCTGGCTCAGTGGCATTTTTTTCCCAGTGCTGTTAATTTCTGTGATATAAAGAGTCACCTTCTGTGAAGAGGAAAAAATACTTTGGTGTGCAGCAGAGCCTGCTGTCTTGTGTGGATTCTGTAGTGATTGGTGACAAGTTTGAGCCTAAATGTCAGCTTTTCCCTTGAGGAGACAATTGATTTGGATATCTTTCCTCTTCCTGGCCTGCTGTAACCATGAAACAACTCTGTGTAGCAACTTTATAGTTCTGGGGTCTGTAATCCCCTGAGCTTGCTGGTAATTTACAGGTTTAGACATTCAGATGGTAGTGCGGATGAGATGCAGGTGGGCAGATACATGTATGCACATATAGAAACATATGAAAATGCTGTTTCCATAGAGATAACAGGCAGAACACTTCCTTAAAATTCATTGGGACCTTTTTAAAAAGGATTGGCTTTGCTGAAAAGAAATTAGCTGAGAATAAACTCTCGGCAATTTTTTTCCCCTTATCTTGCAAGCTAAGTCTCTCAACAGTTACTTTTGCTGATGTCCAGAATTGTAGCATCACGGAAATTAGCACTGGAAAAGACATAGAAAGCTCCAGGGACCTGGCTAAGGCGCTTTCTTACAGTATCTTCCTGCCCAGCTTTTTTTCCAGGCTTCATTTGAAATATGCTGTGCGAGTAGGTTTTGTCCATAACTCTTCAGAGACCTCATCATGTCCTATGCCATGCAGCAGCTTCTCCCCGTGTTCAGCCACAGAGAATAATGCTGTATTTATGTGTTTAATAAATACTTTCTTTCCCCCAACAGTTCAACATTCGTATCTGTTCTTAATGAGGGCACTTTATGTTGTGTTGTCAGCCTGGGGTGTATGAGGCTTGTGTGCACATTGGCTGTTACGGACACAGAGTTAATACCTGATGGAGCCAGTTTCAGACTTGACTGCAGTAAATAACAGATGAATACACAGAATCCCCTTGACCATCTGAAACTAACTGCAGTTATTGATATCTAGACAAATGTGATGCCGTACCAGATGGAGAAAGTAGCCTGCTGGCTGTTGGTCCATGTTGGAAAGGTTATGTATGGTATAGCAATGGGGCTATGTAAAAAATACAGATTAGTTGAGCAGGAATTGTACGGATCGGTTTCTACTCCCAGCTGTCCATATAGACCTAGACTTTTTGTTGCTTGGACAAATTTAGTTCCATGCATTGCTTGTTTGGCACCACAAAGAAGTGTTTATTCACTGCTGGAACAGGATACAATTAAAATTGCAGCAGACTAATTGGCAACATCCACTAATTTGACTGCAGTTGCCTGTGGCAAGAGGATGTGTTTTTCCCCCTTTACATATTATTGCACAATAAATGTGCCTTGTTCCTTCCCATTTCTAGCTCTTGTCTACTGCACAACATCCTGCTAAGTAGTCTCCATCTGTTTCCTCTGTCTCCTTACATGAGCAGTGACAATTCCCTTCAGTCTGACATCCCAACCTGCAAAAATGAGCTTCCAAGTTGGCATCTTGGGAAAGTCTCAGTATCTTGTAAAAGTTTTGATTTTGTTTCCAAAGCCAAGGCTGGAGAATGCCATCTTGACTGGTCAGAAAATAGGCTCACCCCTGGTAAGAAGCTAAATCCAGCAGATTCCAGACCAAGTTTGAAGGGCTGATTCCTCATTTTTACCTTGTTTTACATCCTTAACAGAAATGTTGCTCACATCCACTCCCACCAGCTAATGGGTCCAGGAGAAAGAGGTATAGAGCTTCTCTTACTCTCTATAGATGGTTTAGGGAGCAAGAATGAGCAGCAGGCAGTCTGAATTGCTCAGCATTTGATCTAAGGTGCTGGAGTAGCTAAATCTCAGCACTGCCTTTTGTTATTAAATACCTGATGTGTGGAAAATGGGTAGAAAAAAAAATGCAAAACTAGTTTCTTCCATGGAAAGGCAGTAGATTTGGTAGAAAATAGTGAGCTGAGGTGGGTACTAGACAAGTAATCCAGAAAGTCTGTGGATTTCTTTTTTCCTTTCTTTGCATATGCTAGCTTTATTTTCAGCTATATAAGTTCTTGTATGGAAACATTTCAGGAATCACTACTTACAGTACAGAATCCTGTGTTTTCCTTGCCCTTCTCGCTTACTCTCCCTCTTGGTCAGAGATGAAATATTAGCAGAGGGGTCTAGTAAATGTGCATCCATGCATGCTTTTCCTTCAAGATAGAGGTAAGGATCTTGCCAGAATCCTGTCCATCCTTCAGCTTTCAAAAACATGCAATCCTGTTCTGAAAAGAAAGGAGGAAAGATCTTGTGAAAATCAAGATCTACCATGAGAACAGAAGAGAAAAGCAAGTAACAGCAGAAGATAGAAAAAAGTATCACTTGCTTCCTTCCTAATGGAATTCAGAGGTAGTTTCAATCTTAATTGGCCTGTGATCCTACATCAGCTGCAATAGTGGCTGCAGGCTCCACGTATTGAAAACTGCCTTTGCAGCAGTCAGGGAATGTGTCAGCAGGAAAAAAAATGACCTTTCCTGTCACTTCTGCCTACATCCTCTCAGCATTTTCTCATCTGAGTGGTGATAAATGAATAGAGATTGTGGAGGATGTTGATTTAGCATGGCTTCTCACAGTGAGCGTGCCTTTTTTCCTCCCCATGGCTATCCAAGGCAGCAACATATACGGGTGCATTTTGTGGACCTTGGTTTTGTTTATGCTCTAGAGTCTGCGCACATACAAAATATAGAGCTGAGCTGTGCCTGCAGCCTTAGGTGTGGCTGCGTGGCAGCAAAACTGTTTTGAAGCTGAGCTTAGGCTTGTAAGTGTTGTTAAACACTCTTGGCTTTGTAAACCTCTGAAATAGAGCTTCTTGTCAGCCAGAGAGTCAGGAAAACCCTTCCTGGCCACCACAGTTTGTGGGCTCCACTTGGCATTAGGGGACGTGCAAGGGAAATGGTAAGTCAGTACTTAACTTGCTCAGGTAGTTGTGAGCAGTGCATCTTCCAACCGTTTTTCAGGGAGATAATGTATGAGAAAATAGAAGGCTGTGAAGGTGTCTTTTGTTGCTGCTCTTGTATTGTCAAACCTGAGAGGTCATTGCAGTGAGTTCTTAAGACCAGAGAAATTACTACATGGGATAAAGGAATAGCTTTTTGGAGCAGCTGTGCTCCGAAATCTGCACTTACATCTTGCTCATTGCACTGCCTGATTTTTTTTTTTTTGTATTTTCATGTAAAGCTTCTCCAGACAAATGGTGAGAGATCATTTACTGAAAATCCCTGCGTTCAGGAGTCAGAGCACTGCAAAGCAAAGCTGTGTTCTTTGCCAGTGGGAATAGACATCAGGCGAGGCGTGAAAAAACAGCATTGATTGGGGATTTGTTTTGCAATCAGAGTCTTTGATATAAGACGATGATCTAAGATATGGCTCCAGAGATGGAAGGATGGCCAATGCAGTTAACTTTACAGGCTTGTTATCTGCCTGCTGATAACCGGAGCTTGTCTTGCTTTTGGCTTGTAGGACATTGCTTTATGAGCTTTTCTGCTTGAAGTACAGTATTTGGTGAGCAGAGGAGTACTAGGGGGTGCTGTGTGCTGGTCCTTTTTTCATCGTTGTTCTGAAAAGAGCTATCAGACATGTCAAAACTAATTAAGGAAACAAGTAAATGGCACTGGCACATTCCAGCTAGAATGACATGTTTCAGGAGACTCCTGTTGTCCCCTGATGCTCACTTAATAAGCATTATGAGTAGATCCACAGAGCTTGTGTATTCAAATGCACAGTGGTAATGAGTATTTTGGAATTTGTTTGGAAATACTTAGGTTCTAATTCCAGTCCCTTTTAAAATGAATGGTATCATGGCAGATGGATGTTTCTTGTTCCCTGGGCCAGGAGTAGGTTTGCCCCATTGCTGTAGGGGGAGGGATTCAGGAGGTGCCATGGGGAGAAGGGCAGGCAGCCTGGTGGTGTGGTGCCAGGGCACAGCAAATGGCTCTGGTAGAAGGATGGTTTCTGGCTTCCAGAAAGAAGCCTGGAGAGTGGATGCTGCAGGGTGAAGGCTGGATTTTAGTAAGAAGCCTGTTGGGAATGGCTGTGGGGCAGATACCTAATGCAGTCCCAACCAGCACATAAAAGTACTGAAATAACCACACTTCCTTTCATAAAGTTGTGATGGATAGAGGTGCTGGTAAGCATGTATCTCTAACCCTATTGGAACGCAGGTGGGAGTCATGACTGCTGAACACCTGAAATGACAGCATTTAGGTCTACTTATGGGAAAATGGCAAAAAACTTCTGCTGTGGTCTAGAAGGATGTGTGTCCTTTCTATAGATATGTTGGGAAATAATGTTGCTGCACACCATAATGGTTTTCACTGACATTGTAAGGAATTTCTATTTGTCCTACTGTCACTTTTAACTGTGTCCAGATATTTGGAAGATTTGACACCAATGATTACACAGTCACAGGCACTCAGGCCCATTCTGGCATCCTTACCAATAACAGGCAGTGCTTTCTTCCCTGTGGGATCACTATGAAACTGATGGTAGCGATTAAGGAGCAGACTATTTCTCACTGGAAGTAGAACGATGAAAGCTCTGCCTGTGCATGGCTTTGCTTTGTTGTGTTGAGGTTCCTTGGCCACAATTCACAGTGTGTTGTGAGTGGACTCGCTATTGATGCCGGGCTCTAGTTAACAAGCAGTGCCAATTTCAGTTACCTACACAGTGGGTCATAATGTAGTTGTTTTGACATTTGCAGCAGTGGCGGGGCTTAGCTGAACTCCGGCACATTCATATGTTTGTCATTGCTTCATTTGCTACCTCTTTTGTGAGATCCACAAAAATGCATCAGAGCATCTGTATTTTGTTCCTTTTTTCTTCTTCTTTCTTTTTTTTCTTTTTAATGTTTTAGCTGTTGATGCCCCAAGGATGAAAGAAGCAAAAGATTGTGATAAAAGTGTATTAGAACATTAGGGAATTGTGAACATTGGCTGGCTCAGAGGGAATCTATTATTTACAGTCTACTGTATCAAATTCAGCTTCCACAAAATTAGAAGCTGATTTTTGTCGTTGTCCCTTTTTAATCTAACTCTTTGGTTAACTTAGAAGAAGCAGCTCCATAAATCACGTGGACATCTATGGATTATTTTTTTTTCCCCTGCCAGCCATTGCTAGGAATAAATGTTCATCTTCCAGCCAGGACACTAATAATAACATTTCTGCTCTGGGCTTGACTTTCACTGAGCCAGAAGGAAAACTGTCTTTGTAATGTGCCTTGCAAAACATTTTCAGGGAGTAAAATAACAATGCACAGGAAGATTTTACTTGAGGTACTTGGGTTTCAGCTACTGAGGTTAAAGAAAATCATTATGCCTTTGTTTCATGATATTAGGGGCTAATGCATGGGATAATGGGGTGAGTAATTATTTCTAGAATTGTTTTTGTCACGAGTTCACCATAATATGTTCACTGCTGTTCTTTTGAAGGTGGGGAAGCTGAGGTAGGCAGTAGCAGAATTGCCCAGCAAACCAAGGTCAGATCAGTCTTTCATGTCACTATTCAGCCAAGTAAGACCCCTTTGAGTGTGCTTTCTGTAAGCATGGGGCTGCTGTGCTCTTGTCTTTCCTTCAGTGTTAAAACAGTTGTCTGGTTTTACTGGATCTTGCAACCAGCTTACTTTGTGTCCACAAGAATGGTCATTGTAGTCTTGATCTTGTAGACAAGCGCTAGGCAGGTTAACCCACCAGTGCCAGGGAAGGTGTCTATCTTAAAAACACAAAGGAGACAAGTTGGTAGGAGGTAGGGAACTACGTGCCAGGTGTTGCAAGTTAGATTTGAACTGATTTTGCTTCTCCTCATCCTCTCTCTGTTTGACTGAAGAGATATCTTGGTTTTCAGCTAACTTGCTGCCTTCTTTATCTCTCTTTTTGCCCCTAACCAGGTCGGTGGCTGGTTTGGATAAAGAACCTGACCTTGTGCACATGGAAGCCCGGACTGCTGATGGACGTGAGTGCCTGCAGCTGATGCTGAAAAAGTGGGCTTTGGGAGTGGGAATAGAAAATCACTCTACTTGTTTTGTCTCCCCATTTACGTTTCAACTGATAGGAAAGATGTAAGTCATGGGGTTTGGTGTGAGGAGTTTGATGTGAGATAGGAGTGTACTCCTATCCTTAGCCCCTGCCTGGGGGGAAAATTCAGAGGCTGCAGGGCTTATGTCTGTGGAGAATCGGGGCAGAAGCACAATCTGTTGGGTTAAGGAGTGTTCTATTCTGCTCCCTATTTAGCTTTTTTAGTGTCATGTATTTTACATGAATCATAAACAGCTTGGCTGCCAGCACTGTGCAGTGCAGCCTTTGTGCATCTCCAGAGGCATTCAGAACAGCTGTGATGTACCTGGGAATTTGAGAAATCGCCTACCATCAGTTTTCTGTCCTGGCCAGAATGTCCCTATGCCCCAGGTACCTTTTGTCTCATAATGAAAGTATTTTTCAGTGTTGCTTATGCTGGATGAATAGATGCTCCATTCCCAGACATTATAGGCCTTGAAAAGGTGCCTGGATCTGAAGTAAGAAGTAGAAAAAATATAATTCTTAACCCCTCACTGAAATGAATTTAGTCACATTTGCAGCAGAATGGATTCCTGTGCAATTAACCTCCAGTGAAGAAGACAGTTGGTGTTAGAAGTAAGTTACTTTTTCTATCACTCTCCAAAGTGTTTTAGCTATTTCTCACAGGAAGTAAAGCACAGTAATGCATCTGCTCCTGGGCTGGAGCCAGCTTTGCTCCAGCACACTGCCACCACAGTAGTGGGACATGTGTCCCTTTTATGCTACAAGGACAGTGTTGGAAAAGCAGCATGGGATTGAATTTGTAGAGGTTTTTCTGAGAGGAAAAGGCCTCATTTTTGTTGGCTGCAAACTTTTCTCTGCTTTAGTCAAGTACTGTGTAGGCCAGATGCTGTGTGAACAAGCTCCTGTCTATCAGGGTGGCTTCTCTGAGGCTGTGGATCTTCTAAAATCACTCATTGGCCTCCCACTGCTATTTAGTGATGGCAGCTGAATAAATAACCAAGCAATAAAAGCTTGGGGGTGACAGCTGTTTGTTGAATATGTGGAAACAGCAAAACAGGCTAGCAGGTGGGTGGGCAAGGTAGGGAGGCTTCTTCAATGTCTTTGTTGCTATGAGTGCAGTGACAGGGATGCTGGGAAAAATGGCCAAAAGCAAGTAAAAAAATCAAGCAAGTAAGCAAACAAACTGCTGATGGAGTTTATTTTCAAACTAAGTTTAAACTTGCTCACCCAGCTATTTGAATATTGGATATGTCAAGGATGTAGATGCTTTATTTGAAAGATCTATCCTCAGTTTGCAGACAACTCTCTTCCTTCAGGTCTTGTTTGCTGTAGGGGTTTGCTGTTTGTTCTTGTTTTAGTGTATAAATTCAGCATTTTGCAATTGGCAGTTGATGGTATTGAGGGTTTCACGGGAAGTCAGATGTAACTCAGAGTGTCTGCAAAACCCATTGCAAGCCATTGTCCCAGCAGACAGCAGGCACAGGAGAGACCTGGCAGGCTGTGCTGGCCCTGCTGGCATGTCCTGCTGGGGGACAGCACCAGAATGGCTCCTTTCCCAGCCAAGCACAGCACAACAGAACCATGCTGCTCCAATTAGAGTTTCTAAGCCTTAAAACGATATTAGTTTGTGTTACAAAACACTGACTGCCTCAAAGCTATAGCCTCACCTGGTGTGAAATGGTACAGCTCTGTGTCCTTAGCAATGGAAGGTTGAACGTCTCTTCTAGTTGGCTCTGTAACCAAAATGGGTTTTCATACTCTCAGTGAAATGGCTGAGGCACTTACACCTGCTGGAATAAGGGTCCCTGCAGTTACTTCCCCTTGATCAGAAAGTTTCTGATGAAAGTTTCCCTCAGTAGTTGGGAAAATGAGGGGGAGGCTTTCTTAATGCCTCTTAGGTCAGTCTGTTGTCTCAGTCACTTACTTGATGTGTTAACAGACATGGATTTGAGCATTGCTGTTGCTCCGTTCAGTTCAGGTATAAGAATCCACACTTTCAATGTTCCCCCACTTGAAAAATACGTAATTCTTCTAGGGGGGATATTTGTCTTTCCTCTTCTGTTTTCCTTTATGCTTTTCATTTTAAAAAAATAAATTGGGGGGCAAATGGTGTTTAAGGTTAGGCTCCTGGACTTGATGATTCTTTTTTCTCCTTTCTTGAGCAGTTGGGACTGAAGAATGTATCTAAAGCTGATTCAGATGCTGAAGCCTGAAATATGCTTTGTGTCTGGGAGCAGGTGGTGGGGCATGATAGAGTCTTGTTCATCCATAAATAAGTCAGGGCTATCAATAAGCTCATGGAGCTGGGAGGTGAAATTTCTGTTCACTGCTCTGGTGTCTGTCCTCCAAGATGTCTTGCCTCATGATTTTGTCTGTCCCTGTCATTAGGAATGGTAGGGTCTCTGCAAAAACATCTGCCACAGTGTCTAGTCCCCTTAAATATTTGCAAGAGGCTGCTAATGCTGTTGCCTAGCTGATCTCAAGCTGTTCCTGTCTTTTGTGGCAGATGAGGTTTTTAATATATTTTTGACATCTTGGCAGAGCTATTGTAGCAGAATAATAATCTAGGCTTGCATTTTTTTAAATTATAAAAACATGTAGGAGCCTTGGGCACTGTACCTTCTGCCTGTGTGTAGTAGGCAGCAGCAAAGACAGGTTTGGGTGCAAGGGAACTGTTACAAATACACTGACACAAGCATCCACTAGCACTTCTGGGAAAGATATATTAAACTTTCTGATGTTCACTGGGATAATCTCCCCACTCACAGATCCAGAGCAATAAACAATATTTTAATTAAGGGGAAAAGGGACACAAACACACACACACCCCTAACAGGGAAGATAAAGCAAGGTAACTAACTCCTGGGGAATAATTACAGTCCTGCCTACATACATAGATTTTCTTTCTCTTTGGGGGAAGAATTGTTGAGGCCAGTTAATTTTTTTTTTCCCTCCCATGGTAACCTTCACTGGCAGTTTATGATTTGAAGTCTTGTCTGGCACCAGGACATGACTTAAGCTGAGCCAGTCTCCCAATGAACTTATTTCCATCAGCTGCCTGTTTTCCCTGTTAGCAATGCTGGCCAGCCATGCCTGCTTCTAGCTGCCTTGTTAGTGCTGCCAGGAAGGAGAAGACCTTGCTGTTCTGTGTCTCTGTAAGTCACAGTAACCGGCACTTAGGTCTGCCCTTTGCATCCTTCAGCACAGTGACAGGTTTGACTGTTTCATTGTCTTCCTTCAGGCACCCACATCTTTGGGTATTATGCACCAGAGAAAACCTCTTGTGTGCTCCTGCTTCTTGCCAAAGCTGTCATGACCGGTGGGCAAAGGAGAAGCTTAGTAGGCTGTAGCTTATTTCACCAGTTTATCGCTGCAAATTTCAATAAATTGTTTCAGTTTTATTGCTTCTAAAAGGGGTAGAAATACACTCCAGATTCTCAAGATGGAGATCATGTTAATTAGCAATGGGGAGGCATTTCTTGCTCAACTGCAAAATGGCTGCACGTCTGAGAAAGCCATTCCCTAATCCCGAGATAAGTTGGTGAGAAGGGTTTGTGCGCAGTTATGGATGTTGTGATTTGAGCAGCAGGAAGCCCTCCGGGTCCATATTGCCTCATTCGCAGATGGGCTGAGAAAGTAGCTGGATGTTGGGTTATAAGCATAGGAGGGTTTTGAGGCTGTCTAGGAAATAGGAAGTTCTTCTCAATTCCTTTTGCAGTGGAATGTAATTAAACAAAGAAACAAGCAAACAAAAAAAAATCCCATAAAAAACCCCAACCAAGCAAAACCACCAGTGCCTAAACCCTCTAATCCTGATGTTGTGTGGGACAATATATCAATTAAAAATAATCCCTGTGTAGAAGTCAACCTCCCTTAAGGCATGAACCACCCACTTAAAGGTAAGCAAAGCTTTAAAGGCATAGCTTGGGCACATGCCACCTGCTCCTCTGGGCAGCTGTCCTTTTTCCTTGTGGCTGTGCAAATCAGGGCTGAAAAATTGACTCCTTTCAGAGGAAGGGGAGATAACAGCTTCTCTCTTAACTGACATTTACACTGAGGAGCCCTGTATTTTCTATATAGGGTAAGATGTGCTCTGTGAATGGGATGGTAGCTCATGAAGAGGTCATACCCTTCAAGAAGCTTAAGCAGCATCCTGCGGTTGTTTCTTGCTTTGAGTCACAGACAAATGTGAACATATTTTTTACCTGATTTTTGGACATGTTTTAAAGAGAATTATTTTTCATTTTATATCAGGCAGCAGGAAAATAAGCAAGACTTGAACTTATTTCGGTGTCAAAAGGAAGACAGGTTTGAAGATAGGTTCTTTGTGTCTGGGGGTTGGGTTGTTTTTTTTTCATAGCTAGCCTTGAGTTGTAAAATAGATGAAAATAAGTAAACAAGAGACTAAATGGGAAGTGGATAGTGAGCTACCCCCCTTCTCTGCCACCAGCTCCATGTGAATATTAATCAGGTGCCATTCTTCGAGTATACTTGATTGCTGGTGTAACACACTCAAAATGACACATTTCCCAATAGGCAGGCAGCTAGTTGTCATGTCAACACTTGTGATTTATCTGCATTTTTTTGTGACAGGTTTTTATTCCTCTTCCCATTCTGTCACTCAGCAGCAGCAAATTATCCCCTTTTTGAAGGGATAAGAATATCCAAGCGACTGTGTGGGAGAACATACCAGAGGGAATGAGCTTCTAAAAATATGGTTCCTGACCTCTCCTCCTTGTTCTGCCTAATTTTAGTGCTACCTCATGGAACAAGTTAAGGCTGATGAGCTCTTTGGGTAGCATGACAGTATATAAGACCCTCTTGTTTTCTGAGAAGTTGCTTTTATCCACTACAGAGATGTCTTAGATTCCATGCTGAGCTCTGGACCAAATGTGTGTGTCAGTTGATTATGAACCTTATTTGTCCCAACTGAGAGTCTGACCTCTGTACTGCTGCTGGTATCTTTTGTTGGGATAAAGCACAACTGCAGTACTCCAGTTCTTTGGCACTGTCTCTAGGTCAGATATTTTTCACCATACACTTTAATTACCTCCAGGTACTCTGAGCTGGCACCAGCAACAGTTTCTGCTGCTTTAGCAGCATCAGTGGGACTGTTTTCATCATTTTACCAGGCCTATGCAACTGCTCTGTATCAGCCACATAGCCCTTATTAACCTCAAATTCCCAGTGTCTCAACCCAGAAGCCCATCTGCAGTCTTTAAACATGGACCTTTGGTCCTGTGATTGGATATGAACCTTTATTAGATTAAAGCTTGGCTGCAGTTCATGACTTTTTTTAGACAATATCTTTTAAAAAGTTACTATTTTTGTTATTAATGCCTCTCACTTGCATTCTTTTTGCATTCTTAAGATTCTGTTGGTGGGATGAGGCTTTGGAAACTGCCAGTTTGTGAATCTTCTCTTTGAATCGGGAAAGGCAGTTAGCTGAGTGTCAGAGGATTTCAATTGTGCCCCCTGTGCTTTCTGTGGAACCGTATTTTGCTGCCACTGGAAAGACACAGACCAAGGGCTATAGCAGGTTTTATGGGATGGAAAGTCCTGTAAGCAGCTTTGCTAGGCTAGTTACTGTCCTTTTAAATTTTTCTTTTATCCTTTTGGGCTCCATTTGACAGGATCCTTGTTAAAAGGTGCAGTTGTGAACAAAAACCAGTGCACTAGGCTCACCCTTATGCACTTACTGTTTTCTTCATTGATGGTCTGTCCTCACCCTTTGTAGAAAAGGGAACAAGTGTGTGAATTTAAGAAGCCTGTAGAAGTGTTGCAGTGTGAAAGATATGACCCTTTTATCACTGCAGCTGTCATCTTGTATTTTCATTTTCTCCCTAATTTGCAGTTTTTAGAAAGGCAATTGAAAAGCAGAGATGGCATATTTAGATTACATACATCCAGAGACACAGTGCCTTGGTTATTCTGTTTCATGATATCCTTTCTTAGCTTAAGTGAAATAATGTTTAATCCCCTGCCAGTTTGCTGGAGGTGAGCACATCTCTTCTTGCTGCTCCAAGCAACTTTCTGTATGTCTGCCGTTGCCTTACGTCTTCCTCATGTTCTTTTCCCAGTCCTGTTCCTCTCTCAAGCAATGCCAAGGCCTGACAAGGCATCCCATTAGTGTAATGGTCTATTTTCCCTCTAGACAGAGGTGTTTGATGCCGCTTGCAGCGCATATAACTACTGTTGGGACTCTTCAGCTAGTCATGCTATTTCATGTCCGTAGTTTTTTCATACCTAGCCTATGTTGGCTATAAAAGCTTAATTTTGAGAGATGCTTATAATTTTCACAGCAAAATAATATAATGCTGGTTTGGGCTTTTTTTTTTTTTTTTTTCTCCTTGTGTGTTACAACCACAATTAAAGCCATCAAGGCTATGGCATTTGAGGGGAAGGATGTGGATATAGTTCCCAACAGGATAGTGGAATTGATGATTCTACCTTTCTACCTGAAATCTTCTTCTGCTCCATATGGTCTCATAATCAATTTTCTGATGCATTTATGATTTGTACCCTCCATTTAAGTTTTAAGCTCCAATACTCTGAGGGCTGTCTGCTCAGTGGGGAAGGGAATGATGGGTTTGGAAGTGTGTTGTATTTCTGACTCCAGAGAGCAAGTTGTATTCTTAGAGACTGGAGGTAGATCATGCAGTAACAATCTATCTAGTTGGAGCTGAGGTTAAGACTTCCCTTCAGAGACCTTTTTTAAAGCTGCTGATGACATTTGCAGACAACAGGCTCCTACATGGGCATTTCTCATGTATACATATTCTCCTGTTACAGACACACACTATTTGACCTGTCGGATCCAAGAGTGCTCGGAGACCAAAAGGAGTGGCCCTTTCTCACGCTCTATTGACATCAGCTCCCTTGTTGTTCAGGATGAATATATCTTCATCCAGGTATGTTGGCTTGGTACAAATGCCACATGAATTCCGTCTCTGTGAAGTACTTATTCTGTACAAGAGCAAGTGTATTTTTAGGAATGCAAGTCAAGAGCTAGGAGTATGTACCTGCGTGCTGTAGATTGGCAATGCAGTCTGGGACAAAACAGTTGATTTCTCTGCTCATCACTTGTGTCTTGGTGAATCTAATGTATTTTGTAAGTTCAATCACAGTAATCACAATGGTCCATGAGGTTCACAGAAGCTCTAATTTGCTGTTGTTGTGTCTACTTGGATAACACAAAGAATCTAGTAATGAAGTGGAGAGAACAGGGCAGAAGGTAGGAAAGGTGTGAATGATCATTTTAACAAATTGAAAAGTTTATGCTGATTTGCCAGTCAAGTAATGCTAATGGAGTGAACAAAAACTTGCATCAGGAGGTAAAATAGCAGAAAATTTGGAAAAAGATGTTATAGGGCAACTTCAAAGTGGAAGATGGCTGTAAGTTTGTCAGCTAGTTGATGATTTTGCAGATGAGGAGAAAGTGACAGGAATTGAATGAGAAACTGCTTGGTTTTGAGATTTTCTGGAACCTTGTGCGCTGGATATAGAATAAGGCCACCTCTCCCAGTTTCATACCTGGAGAAGTGTAAGAAGGAATAACACAGTATGAAAGAACGCGTCCTAAACCTGAGTCAGGTTGTAGAAAGTTCACGGGGCACAGAGCTTGCAGACATGATGATGTTAACTGCTCGTCACCAGTGCTGAAGAGGAGGAATGAGATGAGATGGAGCTTGGATTCAGGAAGTACAGAAAACACATACTCTTCCCTTTTTGAGCAACACTGGGTTACATTAAGCTCCTATTTTACTTCCTTAATGGAACATTTTTCATTAATGCCTCAGTTCTGCTCTGTTTATTGTGAAATTTTCTTAGAAATGGAAGTTTAAGGGGGAAGGCTGATAATTCTGTGCTGGTATTTAGTGGAGGACTGGATCTATATGACCTGGGAAGACTACACTACAAAAACAGCGTGCGGTTGAGTAGCACTGGAAGGTTTCTCCCTTGTGTAGGGGAGTCTGCTGTTATGGAGATGACTGAATGCTAAGGAAGCTACAGCTCACCTCATTCCTGCAGAAAATCCAGCCTGCTACTGCTTCTGTTGTTGTCATGAGGAGACCTGCAGCTAGAAAACACTGAGAATGTAGCTTTTGCAACATAGTAAGTCATGATTTGACTAGAGGCTTTCCAATTGGAAAATGCTCTACTCTCCAAGGAGTATTTTAGAGACTCTCTTAATCTGGTGGTTTATGTCTGAGGGCATTGTGGAACATCCACTTCTTTAAGGCTAGCATGAGGCTTTGCAGATGTTTCTTATTCCTCAGCTCCCATCTGTATTAAAACAAGGGTTCTCTGTTTGGAAACGTGAACTCTAAGTGAGAACATCTGCCTGGTATGCGTACTCCTCTGCCTCAAATTAGCAGTGAGCCGCTCAGGCTAATAGCTGCTAATTGCTTCAAGTTAAAAAAGGAGTGTGTGTGTGTATACAAAAATGTGCATGTATGCACATGTGCCTTGAGTATCCTTAGCAGTGTTTTATTATAGCTTGATGGGTGTTTGAAATTAAAATTATATACCCCCACTTTTAAAAAATGTTAAGTATGCACTGTCCTGGGTTCAAATTAAACCATGACATACACAATGAATGTTTCTGTTGCATTGGGCAGGAAACTCTACCTTTCAGATTTGTCTATCACTTTCCCTCTTTTCTGTATCACACTTGCAGATTTCTGACTGTCCAGCAGCCTGTCAAAAGTGGCTGCAGAAACTGGGCATGGATTGAGTCCATGTAGTACTCAAGTAACACGTGGGCACTTCAGATTCACAGCACATGCCTCTCTGAGCTGGAGGTGTGTTAAATCCACCGTATCCAGCCTATGGTCGATGAGCTATGCAGAGTGTTTGCTTGGTACATATGTAGGAGTGCTGATATGTCCTGGATGTATTAGTCTCACAAGCTATGTGATACGGCTGCCTATTATGGGATGCATCGGATTGACTGTGTGTGCAGTGTCCTGTGCGTATCACTCAGTCTGGATAATCTTGGACAGAAATACGGAAGCCAGCTCTTTTGAATTTCAAATATTAGAGATGAATAAATAAACATTAAATGCTAAAAATCTGGTGATTTTTAATAGCTGCATAAAGGACGGGTGTGTGAGTTCTGATCTTTCTGTGCTGGAACAAAACAGAAGTAATGTCTTGGAGTAGAGAAATGAACTAGTTTCTTTTAATTTTTGTCATACAAGCAGTAAGTTTTTAGCCTAAACCAGTTGATCTGAAGTGTGTGGAAAGATAAATACCTTCAGGGGCACTTTATCTCCTATTGCACTTATTGTGGGATAAGACTGGTCTCACTGAATATTGCTTTCCCATTAATATAAGAAGGAGCTGAAGTATAGCTTAGAGATGATCCCTAACTTTATGACAGCTAAAATGAAGGAAGATGAATCCCAGCTATTGCTATCAACATTTTAGATTGTCTGCATAGTTATTTACTAGTGAATATCCATTCTAATCAAGTTGATGAACAGGCCTGTGATGTAAGAATCTTGGGAAGCATTAACCTGTGTAACTGTGCACTCAAAGCACATGTGATACTACAGTGCATAATGGATAGGGGAAAGAAGAATACAGGAGATGTTATAGTTCTATTATAAATCAATGATTCCTTATCACGTGGAATGCTGTTGTGCAGCTCTTCTGAAAGGATCTTTTAGAGTTGCACTGCAAAAAAAGAAAATGAGAATGATCCTTGAAAAAAACTTGCCCATGAAGAGAGTTTGAAAAGACAGGGACTGGTTACCAGGCAAAGAAGATAAATAACAGCACATGATGAAAAATGTAAAAGGTAATGAAGAAGGAAGGAAGAAATAGCTACTAAGAAAGAGTAGGAAGAATTCTTATGAATAAAACAGTAGGTGATCACTCTGTATTTATTGACTTACTTTCTATTTGATTGATCAATAATTATTTAAGGATGCCTAGCATATCACTACGATGAGATAATTCTGCATAAATTGATATATCAAGAGAAAATCCTACTCTCTGTTGTGCAAATAAGGTTTCTTTCAGTTCACAGGGTAGCTCTGATGTAGCCAGGAGCCAGTATCATCATCATCTTTCATGGTTAATACTTAAAATTCATACAGCTTACAGAGCAGGTCATTTATTTGTGAGAAAACCTTGGAATACGTCTGAATTTATTTATTTTACCAAAAGGAGCTAACTTGATGAGCAACTTTGCCATTGAGGTCAGTGTCAGTTGTGTTCAATTTTATGGCTGTGCAGTAGTGAAGCCCATACTTTCTCTACAGCTGTAATGTGCCATTCTTTATAGCTGTACCACAACTTTCCTTATTGGTGCCTTTCAATACACGCTCGTGAGATAGTAGCACTTTCTAAACTTAGGTGCAGAGACAACCTGCAGCTGCCTATAAGATTTGACATCCTGACAATTACCTGAACTGCTACAGTATTCTTATGTACAGAGTCTACATTATAAGACCCAGGGGTCAGGGATAGTCTTTTGTTTTATGGATGAATCTAGTGTATTGATATTTTGAAGAATTGCTATGGTAAAAATGAGTCACAGGGGGAATTCTGGAGAAAGTATTTTCCAAGTAAGTCTTATATCAAGGTTTCTAATGGAATTGCTCAAGTTGCTGAAAAGAGTCTAAAATGCAGTAGGCTGTAATGAAAATGGGCATTATTTTTTCAGGAAATTCTGTTTGGAGTGAGAAAGTATTGTTTGGGGAAAAACTTGCCATTTCCCCATAAGTAAACAAATAACATAGATGCTACTTAGTTCTTTAAAGAGAAGAGCCAGAATGATCTGTATATGTTTCCTTGCCTATGGATTAAAACATTCCACTGAAAATGCATGAAAGCATGAGCAAGTGTCATCACTTCTTGCAGGGAATGAAGAAAGTCTGGTCCAAAAAAGTCTCAGTACAGTGTTGCTTATTTTTTGTGGAGTGAGAACGCCTAGGGGGGTATGATTATGACAGTGCATTCACTGGAAATCGACTTTGCTCTGGGACAGTGGTTTCTGCAGGAAGCAACATTTCTGTGGACTGACCTACAGCTGCTACAGGGACTTAGTTGCTATTGAAAGTAGTTGCCCCAGTTACCCAAAGCATATGTGCAAGCTGTCTCAGATACAGCAGCTCTGTGGTTCTGATGGGTGGATGGAGTCCCATGCGGGTGAGTCTGGTTGCTAGCAAGGACTGATGACATTCCCAGGGCACTGGTACAGACCCTCGTAAAGAATGTATTTTCACACAAAACCCTAGGTATTGGGAGAGGGACAAAAATAATGATTAAACACTTCAGAATGCGTGGCATGAAGACTGCTGGTAGTACTGCTCTTATAGCACTCATGGCCTAAGGATGTAAGTGAGTCAGTTTGCTGGACGAGGGAGCATTTTTTATGAGATTGGAATTGATGGAGTTGTAAAAGGGACAGATAAGCTTTTAGGCATGCTCACAAGGTCCTAAGGAACTTGAGGAAGGATTTGGTCTCTGCAAATTGTGTTTTTTTCTCTTTTCTCCAGCTATAGATGTAGGTCTCATAAGATATGTTTCCTCCCAGTATTAATCTTGCTATGTTTTCCTTGTATAAACCCTTCAGTATGCAGCTTTCCTTCCAGAGACAATACTAGTTTTGCTCAACATGCAGTTAACACTGTCCCTGTTTCTTTCTTGTTTCTGTCTCTGTCAGTGCTTGGAGACCCTCAGGGTAACTTTGGCCTTTTTGGTTTGAACTGGCTGTAAGTCAACACAAGGATGTGTGGATAGGTGATTAATACCTATCTTCATTGGTTTTTATGTCTTTATTTTTCTCTACTGTCCCAAGAGAGTGCAGCTGAAGTCAATCTGAAAAGTAGCTCAGACTTTCTGCACTTTCTGTGGAGATGACAAAGCTACTGGGTAGGGAAGACTGAGCTAATCTCTAAATCCCTGAGATTTAGAAGCTGGTTTGGATTTGGGGGTGATGCCTGTTTTCTCTAGCAGGCCAAACAAATGCCTTTGGAGACCAACACTCTCAGGTCTGCCTTTGGCTAGTAGTCTTACTTCATAAGGACAACAAATGACACCTTCAGGCTCTGACTGAAAAAGGCTGGCTGACTGTTTGCTTCAGATGCCCTGATCCTTTTCCACTTTAAATTGGAAGCTCTTTGTGCCATTAACCAGAGTGCCATGCTGAAAGGCAGTACATTAGGACTTTCCAAGGCCTTTAAAGAGTAGGAACACGGGTGCTCCTTCTTCTTTCCCCTCCAACAGCAGAATTTATCATGGTGTTTAACTAAAAGCTGAAATTCATAAGAGGCTCTTGATTCTCACCTGGCCCCCCTCAACATTTCTTCTCTAGGGAATCTTTCTTGGCAGCTTTCTATGACATTTTATTTGTGATTCAGTTTCATGGGACCTGCACAGCTCTCTCTTGACTCCAGATTGCTTCACATCAGGCTGTCCTGGGACATGTGTTGGTCCAATGTCCAAAACACTAAGTTGCTCTGGTGGTTGTGCTTTTTTTCGAAGTTGATGTGATAAAGGAAGGAGTGAGCCTTGGTTGTGATTTATAATCGTGAATGGGTCCATGGTATTGCTGCTTAGAAGCAGGGGATAGTGTTTACTTGTAGCTTGCACATGCAGCAGTGTGGGAGCAGCTACGCTTTTTATAACATGGCAGGACTTCCATGTTGAAGGTGAAAAGTTTAAGTCAAAAAACTCCTCTTTGGTACCGATCTTGTGTCTGGCGCTTCATCCTCTGAAATAATTTTGTGCTTAGAAGACTTTTGCTTAATTTAGAGAGTTGCCCATCAGGGCAGCACCTCAGCCTGCTCACTAGCGTGAGTGAGAACAAGCAAGCCCAGAATTTCTCCAGATGTTGTTGAGTGGTTGAGCTAAGTGGGATTCTTATAATACATGTCTGAATAATTCCACTGGTTTAGAAAGGCAAACACTTCTGTCAAAAGCTGTTGAACCAATTCAGTCTTCTTTTGCATCAGAAAAGTCTCCTTAAAACATATGCAAATGTCAGTATTCACCCACAATCACTGGTAGCTTCTTATAAGCCTATGGATAATACTGCCTTTTTTGGATGCATGGAGTCTCATCAGAGTGTGTCCAAAAACTTCAGCTGAAGATGTTTGATGGAGTTATCTTTTTTTTTTTTTTTTTTGGTAGAAAACAATTTATTTTTTTTTCATCTGTATCAAAGTCTTTTTTTATCAAAATGATAGGTTTATGAGAAATTTTTTTCAGTCTCAGAAAATACAACTATTATTTATAACCTTAGACCTGAGGTGAAGGGACATTATTTTTAATATTTTATAAAGGGAAAGAAGAAAAGTTCCTAATTCTATAAGCTAAGTATGTCTAAGCTTAACTCGGAGAACTAGTTTATTACTCTTACTGGTTGTAGCTGTGGTTGTTTAGGAAAACTTGAAAGTGCTTATTAGTAAGACAAGAGTGTATATTTCAGATTTATTTGATATTTAAGGCTAGGCTAAATGAACACGTTTGCTGAATCAAAGTCCGTTATCTGATGAGCAGACTTCAACCAGCAGCCACAGCTGAGATTGTGCCAATTCATACAGATTCCTGACCTCAGTTCTCAAGCTGTCAATTTAATAAGTAGTAAATTTCCTTAGGAATAAAAAACAGGAAAAAGATTTAATGTGTTGGGGGTTTTATTATTTTTTATTTTATTTTAATATGAAACTTCTCAGCCGTGATTCAAGATAGGAGGGGAGAAATCAAACTTTGATTTCCCAGTCTAGAGCCTTCTCTTTATTTTCATAGAAGCTAAATATAGCATGTTCAAATATATACTTCTTTCCTCCATTTTTTAACTAGGAGCCAAAGGTCTTAACAGAAATCAATCCATGTAATTTATTTTTAACTTCAGCCTGCTTAGCTACAATTGATTTTTATCTTTGCGATCGATGGTAGAGAAAACGGCTTGGCGGGACAATGGAGCACTCTCCAACTTGTAGAGTTTGGTCTTTGAGTCTTTTATTGAAGAAATCATTAAAAGCTTATTATGAAACTAATAGGATGAAGATGTTTAAATGATGAACACGATTACACCTGTTTTACTGGTGAATAATACCTGCTACAGCTGATCTTCTCTTGCCCCTATTTAAAATACTGGAGGGCACTCCGGTGGGGAAGCGAATCCATACAGATGAAAGAAAGTGCATCCCAGGTGCTAGTTAAAACCTTTCTTAAAGCAAGAGAGGCAGTAAGTAGTTAGCTACTTTCTTCTTGACTGCTGAGTACTTTTCATCCATTTCTAGCACTGTTTCATCTTTGCTGTGCAAATATCAGATTTGGAACTTGAATCTAAATCTGCTGATGAAAAATTATTAAAATTTTATTTATTTATTTAATTAGTTAGGTAGTTACTGTTATACTCTATTTTTCATTTGTGCTGTACTTGCTTTTATCACTCTCTCCTCTCCCCTCACATTTGTCAGCAGTGTCTGCAGCTGAAGATGTAAAGGATTACCTTGACAGAGTCATATGTTTCCTCTGAAATCCTTCAAAAGGAGATATAATGTGTACAATTATGCTCCTCTCTTAAGCTGGTTTCTGTGTGAGTAATGTACATTTGCAGCTCTAACGTGGGTTGTCTTTTGGTGTAACCACGCACATTTTCTGTAGGAGTTGCTTTTAAAATAAATACAATATTTTCACTGAAGGTTACTCTGTCCTATAGCTGTGCCATCATAGCTCTCAGAGGAGAGGGAAGTGATGAGGGTCTGGGCCAGTGCAATAAATGCTCCTGTCAGCAAATTTTCAGTGATGACGCTCTAAAAAGTGACACGTTTTGAAAGCCTGATGAATTTACTAGGCAGCTTGAGGATGTTTTGTGCACAGAAACACTAATCCTCAAGTCTCTGCACACACTCAGGTAACTACATGCCTATATGACTGTGCAGAAGTAATGACATTAATGAAAATCACAGGAAGATCATTCAGACTAGATGGTACTTATCATGATGTGATTTGTGCTTGGGCAGTGGAGAACTTCAGTACACAGAAATATCTGGAAGATGGTTTGTCCTGGCCATGGTGAATAATCAAGAGGGAAGAACATTACACTAGGCTCATGGAGATGTGTTCTTCCTCATCTTCTGACTCTCTTCTGTCATTGGGGTTAGGGTTGAGAGAGAAGGCACAATTTTTCAGTCCTCATGATGGCAAAACTGTGCAAGGTATAGACAGTAGCTGGCTCTGATGAAGATCGGAATCCCTCTCTAAAAGCGTGAGGGGAGCAGCCTGCCTGCTTAACTTGTCATCACTCTGCCATGCTTTAATACGCAATTTGGTTTAACAGATTTTATGCTCACAAGAAGGAAAAAGGCTAACTAAAGTTAAAGCAGACAGGAAGGATGCCAGGGCACCCTATGCAGGTGGAGAACACAAATTCAGGACGCCGTTACAATGCTGATAGTGTTTCTCAACTTTTAACTTCTACCAGTTCATTCAATGGTACTGGGAAGGTGGAAACTCTGCAAACAGAGGAAGTTATCTCTGGAAAAAAGTGAGTTTATTGCAAGTAACATCAGCTATGCACTACCAAGTACTTACTGTTGACAAGTTTAGATTTGGTTCTGCAATAAACTGAGTTGCCATTTACTATGCTTGAAGTGGGAGGAAAATGACAGGAATCACAAATGTCAACACATGTCATTGTGGGTTGTTCTGTGCTATTATTAATTCTTTTTCTCTTTGAACATTATCAACAGTGTAAAAAGTACATGACCTGCTCATTAATTGTGCAGGGCAAGTGATTTTTATTGTTGCAAACTACCAAGGTGGATAAACTATATAGAATAGAGCCCTCTGTTCTCTTTTAGCTGTTGGCTTGCAAAGTGTCCACTATATGCACATTGTTACTGTTTCTCCACCAAGGCTGTGCCTGTAATATATGGAGTTCTGTTGTCAGCATCAGTTCATATTTCTTTAGGCTTTCTGTGAGTTCTTTGAACAACAGGAGACCCAGGGTCTTGCTTAGCCTGGGGTCATGTCATAGATTTAGTAGTTCTGTGTTTGTTCCATCAGTACCTACCTTACACTGGAAATAAGAGGTCCCAGCATCAGCTATCCAGGAAGATGAGAATTAAGCCTGGTACACTGCCGTCTACAGTTCCTGACATCATCTAGCATGTCTTTACATTTTGGTACTTCGTAACTCATCCTGCTTGCTTTCCAAACATTTTCAGATAATGTGGGTTTTTTTGTTAACATCTTGCTAAGAGAAAACAAAAACAAACCCCCTCCTCTTAAAGAATCATGTTCAGTCATTAAAATGAGAAATATCTTTGTGAGTTTCTAGACATGTCACAGAAGTTATGGAGATGAATAGATTCTATGACAGCTTTTCTATATTTCTCCACAGCCTTGAGAACATATTTGTTGTCTATGCTCTGTTCGCTTGCAGGCCAGGAGAGGGGTGAGCCAGCATACTGAGACTTTCGGGTCTTTTAAAGAGAAACATCTCATGTTTCTGATCTCAAGTGTCACCTGATGTAAGCAATACTAGACTATAATCTTGAAACAATATGTGGCAATATTAAAGAAAAGTAGTAGAACTTCCCGAGGAAGAAAGAACGCAGGAAAGGAAAGACAGATGTGTTTAATGACAAACACATTTATCCAAAGGAATAATTTCCACCAGCCAAAAGACCAATTAGACACATAAAATGGAATCCAGAGAAGCAGATTAATGAACCAGTCATTACCAAAGGAGGAGGAAAGAGACAAACCCAGCTAGTTCTGTACTAAGCGTGACAGATGAGCTCACAGCAAATAATTGGGTGACATTCATCAAATGTGATCTAAAGAGAGGCATTAGAGGGCAAAACACGATCATAATCTCTGGGATTTACAGTGTTGGAGAGTTTGCTCATAGGAAAAGAAAAAGTTCATCAAAATAAATGAAGTTAGGCTTTCCAAAATTCATTCTCTACCGCAGTGCTTGCCAAAACTTTGCTGAAGGCTTGATCATTTTTTGGAACTGTTGTAACTGTGTATGTAAATCATGCAAAGATGAAGTCCTGGCTGGGAAAAGCTTCACACAAATCCTGCCAACAGAATTGTGGGTGGCTTCATATTAACTGGCTCAGAAAGACCACAGACCACAAAGCTTTCGATTTCTCAAACTTTGTCAAGGTGACCTAGTCCAGCTAGAGCACTGGAAGGGATTTCAGCTAATGTGTAATGAACTTAGTGTCTGAATTCTACCTTTCTGCCTTAAAAAAACACACAAACAAACAAATCCAAGCAAAAAAAACCCCAAAACCCTCCAGGTACCTGTTTGCAGTGGTATAAAGCCAAAAAATCGATGTAAAATCTGAATGTGGCAACCTTGGAGTAGATCCTGCCCTGACAGAGAGGAGGGAATTTGATATTTTTGGTATGTCCCTGGATATTTCTGGCACACTATGTTCACGTGATTAGCTTGAAGATTGTTGAACTGTTCCCAGTGTTAATTGTCACCACAGCATTTATGAAGTATGTAAATATTAATTAACTGATGTCTGCATCTTAAAGAAGAATTAATAGCCATGTCTCAGTCCATCAAAAGAGGTGGATATTAACCCAGGGTTCTTGCTGCATGGTCATCGTATACATTCAGTCCTATTTGGACTCTGCTACAGACAATGGTCTGGTGCTGAAATCAAGAGTGTTATAAAATGCGTTCATGTGGCAGAATTATATCATTTGAGAATTTGGATCTTCCATTGGAGGTCAGAAATATCACCAGGAGGGGATATTTTGACAATCCCTGTACTGTTTAGGTAAATATGACCTAGAAGTGTGGGATCCTTTGGGCGATGCTTACACAACTGATAGAGAGCTACAGTTACTGCAAACATTTATTTTTCCCTCTGAGTTGGACTGAGTGTGAAATCAACTGCATAGTCTGTTCTCTTTGGTGAAAACTTGACTTCAGTGTGGATGTCGTAGATGGGAAAGGCATCTTTCAGAAATAACACTCACAGCCATTTGGTAATCTTTGCAACTGGAGAGCAGAAGCCTGAAATGCTATTGTGCCATCCCACAGTGCACTTTGCATAAAGTCAGAGACAAGTAACCCCTGTTCTCTCCCCATCTGTGCCACTGGCTTGTTTTGAGACCATAGGAAATTGCTCTAGATTTTTGTGTCTGTGTTTCTCTTTGACTTTAGGCTATATGTTGTCTGTGTAGCGTTTATTTGCTGTGATATGGGTAATTCTTTTGCCTTCTTATGTGGTGTGTAACATAATGTTAGTTGGGATTTTTTTCTTCTGGGAGCACTAAATGCAGCTATGATAGCATTACAAATTAAAATGGGAAACAAGCAGAAGGATAAGTCCTAGTGTAGAAGCCTGTCCTATTTCTAAACTTTCTTTTCTTTCCAGTTGTTCAAACTGTCAATAGTAAAACCTTAAGTTGATTAGATATGAAATTTCATGACCAGTAATACCATGTCCTTCAAATGACAGCTTCTCTAGGGAAGCCACTGTCTAGAGGTGATATCATTGCTGAGAATATAATTGATGCTATAGCAATATTCCATGTAAGCTCATTCTGAAATATCACTGTCAAATAAAAGGAAATATATCTAGGAGAGAATCTCAGACCTCTCTGTTATTTTTATTGGAAACTTAAGAAGCAACAAATGACATTCCATATAATAGAGAAGTGCTCTCTGTATTGTTTTATCTTAAAACCTGCAGGACTGCCAAACCAGCAGAATATATGAAATTCACCTATGTAAGCCTCCTTGTAGCCAGGGCTGAAATGGTGCCAGAAAGAACACCCACAGCAAAAGTGACTAGTGACAGGTTTAAAATCCTGTATTTTACAAATTATCAGGGCTAGCTCTCACTGATGCATGACATTTATATGTACCCTTTAGAGCTCACTCAGTCCATAAACCCACAGATTTGGATATCTGTCATTTCCTCCCCACATCTTCATGAAGAGACAGTAGGATTTCAGAGAAACCAGGTTTATAATGACAAAGTGCATCTAAGAGCTCAGCTCCAGCTCTCCAAGAGCGCATTCATTGCATTTACTGCTTGCATTAAATGGCACTAGTGTGGATCTCTGCTATGTTGGAAGACAGCCATGGCCCCAAGGGTCTTGCAGTGCAGACATATAAGGTTGAGAAGCAGCAGAGAAAAGAGGTATTATCTCCTTACAGGAAAGAAACAAAAGCACAGAGACTTTAAATTAATTGCCTAAGGTAGTTGTGCTGGAACCATGTGATGAAACCAGACCATCTTCTACTCAAGACCTTGAACTTTATTCCCACTTTCCCCTGTTTCGTGAGTTGTTAAATTCATGTTGGATTTGAAGCATGAGAGACAAAATGGAAAGTTCAATAGCACAGCTTAAATAAGTAATGCTCCAGCCCATCAAGTCTGGGAAATACTTTTTGAGTTATACAAATGTTTTTAAAGACAGCTGTGCAGGTCATAGAAAAGATATCTGAAAGAAAGGTTGTCAAACCCTTTTAGCAGTGTCAGCATAGGGTGTCTTGGAAGGGTCATCACTCACTTTCTTTGATGTTTCCACAGGTGACAGCTGGTGGAAGAGCAAATTACTATGTGTCATACAGACGTGAGCCTTTTGCACAGATTAAATTGCCCAAATACTCTCTTCCTAAGGTGAGTACACCATTTATGAACACACACACACACACACACACACACACACACACACACAGACACACACACACACACACACACACACGTAATATCTTGAATAATACAGCTTGCCCAGTGGTGAAGCACCTCGGTGGGGTTCCTCTCTGGGGGGCAATTTTTGTTCTGCTACTTGAATGGTCTTTCTTAAGTAGGGATCTGGGATCTTTACCTCTCTTTGCTTTTGATTAATGAGTGCTTCAGGAAAAGCAGTTTCTTTTTTCCTCTGTAAAGAGCAAATGTGAATTAACAGGAACCTCAGAAAATAGAGTTCAAACCAACTTCTCCTTGACCAATCTTCTATGAACAACTTTCCCCAGTCCTACTCTGTTCTTTATTAATGATTTCACTGTAAGCCTGGCCATGACACTGAGAGTTCTGGAGAATGGTTAGGATGCTGAGCACTACTGCAGTCTCCATACAATGAGAGAAGAACAGTGTGTAGCAGCTCCATTGTCCCCATCCTATGGCTGGATGTTGACAAGAAGTCGTAAAGGTTGGGTGAGCTCCCTGGAAGTTATGCCTTACCAATACTTTGGAAACACACAACCTCTGTGTGATGATGCTTAGGAGATGACTGAGATGAGCTGAGATTAACATTGACTGGCAAAACTGGGAGGGAAAAAGGGAGGGAAGTTAGTACTTCTCATATATACCTGGATTCACCTTCTTAGGTATTAGCTTTCTACCAGATCGGATGGTGCAAGCTTCAGAAAGGTGAATATATCCCTGGAATTACACCCAGATTCTGTACTATAGCCATTGCTTGGGATTGTGTTAGAACAGGGGAGACCAGCCTCTCCAGTGCCTTGGCTGGATACAAGTTTCTGGGTAGCTAATGGGCAGCTGAGACTACTGTTGCTCTTTGGAGGCTTAGAACTACCATTGAATATTCTCATAGGAGGCTGCTAATCAACAGTACTGGGCTTTCCCTTACTTATGCAAGTGAAAAATTTGGTGAGATACCTGTTAAATAGTTGGCTAGAATTGCTTTGTGGGCTGGATGTACCGTTCTGACTGCCTGTGGGATACCTGCACCCATGCGGGTAACAGCATATTTGCTTTGACTTTTATTTGAAAGCTTAACAGTTACAAGAAATTTGCATCTCAAACTCTCAGTGTTGCATCTCAATTTCTTTCTGTTTGGGTTGGTAACAGCATACTGTCACTTACATAGCACAAATGTAGTTTCTTTTGTTTGTCACTCTATGGTAGTGGTGTGGGATTCAGAATGTCTGACTGCACACTAACTTTTGGAAACCCTGTTGCCATTTTTCAAGAAAAAACATTATTTATGCTCCCACCTTATGGTAGGCTTTGAAAGCTGCCCCTCATTAAAAAGACAAGCAGATAGAAAGACTGGCAGCCCTGCTTTTTTGACTGATGCTGTCACAGGTTGCTGGTCTGTTATAAGACAGATTTGTTGATAACCCTGCTTTGGAATTGGTGCCTAGTATAAGATTAGGGATACTTTTGGCATTTAAAAATCAAAAGTACTTTTAAGCTCGGTGTCATGGCAAAGTCTTGTAGCTACGTAAAGGAGGCTTGTTTGTGCTGCTCTTAGTCACTAGAACAATTTTGCTGTACAGTAATAACTATCCTGTCACCTGGAGATTAATGAACTCTGCTGGAGTTGTACATAAGTGAGGCTGGCAATAGGGTAATGCAATATTCTACTGCAACTGGTCAAAACAGATTGAAGTCAGTGTATATTTTGCTTTATTTTCACACTGCTGGAATAGGTTGGGTATGTACTTAATCTTTAAGAAATCAGGGCTGTTGGGCAAGAGCATACTTCTTGATTAAGTCTTCCTTCATTGAGGGAAAAGGCAAATCTCCCACAGGGACAGAATTAGACCCTTATGGTTTTTCTTCTCATCCCATGCTGTAAGGCTGTGTTAGGTCTATTAGATATAGCCCCATCTAATTAACCCCAACTTTTCATCTAGATACCTCACAGAGAAGATTACATTGCCTCCTAGGCAGGATGGGGATATTGAGCGGATCTTCCTGCAGATATTCTTCCCAAAAATCAGGTCACTCCATCCTTTGGGAGACTTCCAGAATTATGGTTTCTTGATGCAGAATGAGAGCAAGGAATTAATCAAGGCTCCTTGAACCCTGAGGAAATTTTAAATAGGTACAAACAGATAAATGAAGTCCTACATAACCACAGCGATTTTGCTTCTAGCTCAACTATTGTCAGTTTGTTCAACAATGGTGGCAAGGATGAAGTGCTTCAGTACTCATCACCACCCTGGAAATCATTTCCATGAACCTGCTTTAAAAGAATACTAAGAAAATGCACTGTCAAATCTCTTTGATGTTAAAACTAAATGGGGAAACCCTTGCTGGACCTTCATATCTTGGTCAGCAGCAGGAATCCAACAAAGGTTAGTGAGTGGATTATTTGACATATATAAGGGGATGATAGATCTCAGACATATTCTCAGTAGTAAAGTATATTATTAAAAATCACTACCAGCATTAGCTCAAGCTGATCCATATACCTAAGCTTCAAATAAATGGGAAAGTCGCAGGCTTTTTGAAACCGTCTCTTCACCAGTTGGAAGCACAAGCCCATTAGTTCAGCATGTGGATGGAAATATTCACTGCTTTTAGCCTGGTGCTACACCATGCTTAGTGACTGTGAGGACTCCAGGCTTCGAGGTTGTGGATCACCATGAGTGACAAAACTGATTTTAAAACTTATAAATAAAAAGTGAAACTGAATGAAATTCCTTGAAGCTACCAAAAATGAAGAAAGCAAAACCCTTTCTCCCAGCTAGTGATCATTAAAAAAATGAAATACAGGGAAGTCACAAAGGAAGTAATTTATTGGCTTGCTCTAACAGAAAATTGTTTAACATACCTATAATTCATGCTCCATCTCCATTCTTTCATAAGTCATGGTAATTGCTACATGTCCCAAAGGGCAAAGAAATAGAGATCCTCAGTAGCAGACCTTTTGTCTTCTTTTAACAGGACATGCATATTATCAGCACAGATGAAGATCAGGTGTTTGCAGCTGTACAAGAGTGGAACCAGAACGACACATACAATCTGTATATCTCAGACACCCGAGGCATATACTTCACCCTGGCATTGGAAAACGTGAAAAGTAGTCGAGGGCTGGAGGGGAATATCATCATTGAACTTTATGAGGTATGTAGTAAAGGTCACCCTACAAAGAACAGCAACTTGACTGTTCAAGTAAGTGTGAATCTCTTACCAACCTCCTAGGATCGTCATCTGGTTTGGGATTGGCACAGAAGCATTTACTGGATTTGATGCTGAGCCAGCGCCTGTGGGAATAGATGTGGTGCATTCTGCTATAGGTGTGACAACTGGTTGCTTTCAAGTCAATAACTAGTTAGCTATATGACATTTCCAAAAGGGAGAGCCATTATCCTTCTCATCCTAATGTGGGTGGCTAGAGAAAAATTCAAAATATCATTTTTCCTGATGGACAGCTTAAGACACCTGCTTGCAGGCAGAGAATGTGGATTCGACCATTGTGAGCGCTGAGCAGTTTATGAATGATAAGAAAAGCTTTATAGGTGCCATTTGCCCAGAGATAACAGCTGATAACTTCTCCCCCGAATCATCTTCCATTCCCATTCTTCTGCCAGGCCTTTCAGCCTTGGCCAACAGCAATCCATTCAGAACAATTGTTCCAGTTTTTGGTTTCTTCAGAGCATTCTGGATTTGGCTTGTCATAACTTGTTGAATGGACCATCTGCTGAGATTCAGGGCTCAATGCTTTGCCAGCAGCAAACAGTACCAGTAGTAATGGTTGCATGCTGACTTCTAGTGCTACACAGAGAAATGTTTTTGCAGTTGCATATAGAAGTTAGGATTAGACATTTATTTATTTCAGCCAGTATAATGCCCATTCAACATCCTCAACTTGTTTATAAAAATCCAGGTAATTTAAGGCAATGAGAGAAAATTCACAAGCACATGGATTAGCGTGAAAGACACAGTTTGCATTTTGTTTTCACCTAATTTTGTTTTCCTGCCTTTGAAAAACAGATTTTATTTCTCTGTTGCCATAAACCAGCTAAAAACAAGCATCATCTCACATTCCTGGGCAAACACTGTATTCCCTAGCTGTATATCATACCCATTTTACTGTTAAATGCTGATAGAGACTTTCACAGGGTCATTCGAAGGGTAGTGTCACTCGGGAGGATTTAGAGTAGAAGGATTTGCATCCTTACTATTGCCAGGAAGTTGCAGATTTCAGCCTTTCTGTCTCACTTTCACAGCTGTGCACCAGAGACCAGACTCATCACAAAATCTTGTTGGAGACATTTTGACAGGACCATATTCTTCTGGAATGAGTACTGCCACAAAAAAACAAAACATCTGGATTAACTGGGTTGATTTTGATTGAATTTAGGAGTGGAAGGAAAGTGAGGAAATCAAATTTGTGAAACATTAATGTTTCACCAGAGTCAGGATTTACATCTTTCATGTAAAATAAAAAAAGACCAACATAAAATGATTCCACACTGCTGCTGATGTGGCTTGCTCTCTCCCATGTTATGGTAATCTGGGAAGGGAGTAGCCACATCCTTAAGCTTACAGAGCTGATGTGTGACATGGTGCATGCTGTATCTTCAAGCCTATCATCAGCCTGTCTACAAGCACTCAAGAAAAGCCCCAAAGTGGGCTGTTTTCCTAGGAATTTGGTCTATGAATATCCTTGTCTTTTTCTTCTAGAGAGAGAGACTGCAAGAAGCCTTTCAGCTGCGGAGCCATCATCAAGATATACTTGTAATGCCATTCACAGCCTTCTAGTACCAGACTGAGATGGCTTTATTACTTCCTCAGAGACCTTTGTCTCCTGAAGAATGCTCAGATGGGCTTTACTTTTGGTCTGCTCTTCCGATGTATTTTTTCATCTCTCTCCATTTTTCCTAGGTAGCAGGGATCAAAGGCATATTCCTGGCTAACAGGAAGATAGATGACCAAATCAAGACTTTCATTACCTACAACAAGGGCAGAGATTGGCGTTTGCTGCAGGCACCGGACACCGATCTAAGAGGGGATCCTGTAGTTTGCCACCTGGTGAGCAGCAGACCTTTTCCAAAGGACAATTGACTCATTCAAAGCTGCTTATTTTAGTCACTGGGTTAACAAAATTTTCCCTGTGATTTTTTCTCTTGACCTGGTGGATGTCAAATGGCTTATGTATATGTTCTCTCTTTCTATAGCTTTCTAGATTTTAAGGGAAAATTATGACCATTTTCTTGAACTTTCTCATGGAGCTTAAGGTCAGAATGTGGAAGTTCCTGGGAAAAATTTCTCTAGATCAGATTGTTGCTAAAAACAAGTGCAGATATGCTTGCTCGTAATGCAGCTTTCCTGTTTCTCTTTCAGCTATTTTTATGGTGCTTATTCAGAAAATGAGTGTATGCTGCTATTTGTAACAGTGCTAAGAGCAAGGGATCATTTTCAGAAGGACTGAAGCATCTGCATGGAGTTGACAATGGTCTCGCTGATATTTAACTTGTTGCATATTAAAGCATCTGCCTTTTGTTTGTTTCCTGTCAACAGCCCTTTTGCTCACTGCACTTACATCTGCAACTCTCAGAGAATCCATATTCTTCAGGAAGCATTTCCAGCAAAGAAACAGTTCCTGGGCTGCTGGTGGCAACAGGTAAAGAGCATAAGTGCTGCTCACTACCCACCCATGCCTCACTGGGAGCCTGAAAATAAGTAAGATGTTTCCAGTTAGTGTAAAAGCTTTTAGCTCTGTTTTAGCAAGTGCTGAGCTATTTGACATTTATTCCTACTTGCTCTGGGATAGGAGAAGGCATGTGGTCAATGATTACAAAAGAGCTAATGCCTGTGAGGTGTTTGTAGCTTTACAATATCAGATATGCAGATCTAAGCCCACACCTGCAGCTGGAATTAATAACTCCTCTCACTTCACATCATTACAGCCACTGATGTAGGTGTCTATCTGGATGCTGGAGTTGCCCAACAGGACCTAGGGCTATGCTGCTGGGAGGTATCAATATGTTGCACCTTTTAAGTATCAAAACCAGAGTTGTCACAATGCCTGTCAGGCAAAGCCTGGACTTCCAAGAGTGTCTGTCTTATGCATGGCTCCTACTTTCAATACTGTATCATACAATCATAGAATAGTTAGGGTTGGAAAGGACCTTAAGATCATCTAGTTCCAACCCCCCTGCCATGGGCAGGGACACC
>JANRGW010047649.1:0-13560 GCA_024733675.1 Psilopsiagon aymara
GTGAATGGAGGTAAATCATTTGGCAGCTGCTCACAAGTGGTGTTCCCCAGGGCTCAGTACTGAGGCCAGTTCTCTCTGTCTTTCCCAAGGATCTCCACAAGAGGATTGAGAGCACCCTCAATCAGTTTGCAGCTGACACCAAGCTGGGTGAGAGTGCTGATCATCTGAAGGGTAGGAAGTCTCTGTAGAGGGATCTGGACCCATGAATGCACGGGTCGAGGCCAATGGCATGAGGTTTAACAAGGCAAAGTACCAGGTCCTACACTGAGGTCACAACATTTCTTCTTCTCCAGGATGAACAATCTCAATTCAGCCTTTCTGCATAGAAAGGAGAGTGCTATTTCAGCCCTCTAACCTTTTTCATGGCCCTTCTCTGGACCTCCTGTAACAGGTCTATGTCTTTCTTGTACTGGGAACTCCAGAAGTGGATGCAGTATTCTAGGTAGAATTCACAAGAGCAGAGTAGGGGAGAGAATATACTCTGTCATCATGCTGGCCATGCTTCTTTGATGCAGCCCAGTATGTGTTTTGCTTTCTGGGCTGCAAGTGCACCTTGCCAGCTAGTGTCAGATTTTTCATTCTCCAGTATCCTCAAGTCTTTTTCTGCATGGCTGCTCCCAATCCATTCCATTGCTCAGCCTGTATTGACACTGGGGGTTGCCCTGACCCATCTGCAGGACCTTGCATGTGGCCTTGTTGAACTCCATGGAGATCATACGAGCTCATTTTTCAGGCCTTTCAAGGTTCTTCTGGATGGCATCCCTCCCCTCCAGCAAACCAACTGCACCACTCAGATTGGTGTCAACTGCAAATGTGCCAAGGGTGCACTAAATCCCACAGTCCATGCTATCAATTAAGATCTTAAAGAGTACTGCTCCCAGTATGGACCCTTGATGGACATCATTTGTTATCGGTTTGCACAGGGATGCTGGGAAGAGCATTTGTGGGTAGCCTTCAAACTCCCAGCATCTGAGGGAGGGGAGAGCATCCCCTGCACACCTTCTCCTTGTTAGTTGTCACCAGCTTTCCTGTGTCACTTCTCAGGGAGGGTACATTTTCTTTAATCTTCGTTTTCTGGTCAATGCACCTGTAGAAGTCTTTCTTAATATTCTTCACATCCACTGCCAAATTCATCTCCAAATGTATATTTCTGATCCTATCTCTACATATCTATGCACCCTCCATATATTATTCCCAAGACACATTATCGTGGTTCCATTGCTTGTGCATTTCCTTCTTATATTTTAGTTTGATCCTTACTGACCCAGGCCTGTCTCCTGCCCTTCTTACTCTATAAACAACTGTTTATATAAATTTTGTACTAGGAAAATGATAAAATTAATAAAAGCTTGGTTAATTTAAATGACATATGGCTCTGCAGAAAAAAACATGGACAATCTTGGGCAGATGATAGTCTATTTTCATTTCCTTGAGCTACAAAATTTCTTGTAAACATTTTATGTTCTGTGGTCACAGTGCAAATTTTGGATACCACTGAGCTTCAGCAATGGCGACCATATATGTGTCTGACTGGAAAATTGCCCAGTGGATAGTTGTAGGTACATAACTGACCATTTAATCTCTGGATCATATCTCAGCTATGATAAGTTTGATGATGTTGATCAGTTTGATGATGTTGTCCTTCAGACATCTACATGGCTTTTGTCTGCCTCAAATAAACCCATGAAATTTATTAATGCCATGTAAGACTATTTCTGATTATTTTTTAACGTCACATTGCTTATTGCTCCCCATATACGCCATCGCTTCTGAACTGTGGTCACAAATATTGTGCTTACATGAGGCTAAAAAATTTCTCCAAAAAAATCTTAATCAAACTTACAATTCTGATTCTAACACTCATTTAAAAAATGTGATAATGATACCATGGAAGTTAATGGGAGTATTAGTATTTATTGAAGTCTTGCAAAAGCAAGTACAGTTCTGAGTTTTTTTGCATTAGTAAAGGTTAGTAGAACTTGGCTAAGTGCCAAAACAAAGACCCTTTTTCCCCAGAATGCAGAACTTGTGTGAGAAGAGTATCAAGCCTCTGTTTGCATAGAAATCCAAAGCCTGCTGTCACAAGGTAGATATAAATCATACTTGTATTTTTGCAGGTATCACATTACATTTAATAATATCAATTTAATCTGATCTAAGAAAGTTAACAGGGTATGAATAGCCTATAATCTGTAAAGCAAGAGCTTGACAGAATGCTTTCAAAATCATGTATGACAAAACACTCTCTCTTCAGGAGGTTAATATGAAATATAGATAGGTGTAGCTGTCTTCTTAGAATTCCTGGAGCAAATGTGTCAAATTGTAAATTTTATATAATTTCATGTGTGTCAAAAGTGTTGAAAATTTGGTTACATTTTGCACTATGTATCATGAGAACTGAATTAAATGAAAAAAGATGAGAAGGGTTAGAAAGCTAGCAATTTTTTAAAGAGGATGAGAAGGGGCTGTGTTCAAACAAGATGTTCCAGCAGTTATAATTTTCCTTCATTATAAACTGGTTATATATTGAAATCTGTGTAAAAATCTCTTTCTGTCTTTTAGAAAGAACAAGTTTCTACATTTGGCATGTGGATCTCAAGCAAGACTAAATTTTGTGAAGTATTTTCAATATCTTAACTATTATGCCATTGAAATAGATGTATTTTTAATGACGGCTTTACAGAATCAGGACTAAAATGTCCTAAAAATTTCACTTTTAGCAGGAAAAATCTCTGTTATACTTTCATGAGGCAGAGGATACCACAGCATGGGCTTTTCCAGCCCATGAAACTGAGATGCTAAAGCTTCTTAGACTTTCTTGGACTTGTAGCTCTCTTTCCATCCTGTAACACTGTAAATCACAGGGAAGGAGTGGAAAGAGAGAGATCTACTCTGAAAAGTAATCATATAAAAAGTGATTCTGATGTCTTCACCCTTTGCCAGCATCAGAATATCTCTTCAAAAGGCAACTTTAATCTATGGCATCCTTGCTGTTACCATTTAGAAGAGATTTAGCCACAAAGCCACATTCATCAGCAAGATTAATTTCAAACACAACTAAGCTCCAGATCAAGTGGCCAGCTAAATGTTAATCAAATGAGAAATGAAGCTCACCAGTCTCCCTAATATTCTCCAAGGATAGCTCTCAGCCTAAATAATGTAATTACCTCTTTGACAAAAGTTTCATACCTGGATTTCAGAACCTTTTAAGCTTAAGTCTTAATGTTGTCGTGACTCTGACTGGCTTGAGAGAGGTGGACTTCAGGTGATAGGATCTTCTGGAATTGCATCTGGTGGGAACATGTGAACATGTGAGCATGTGAACTCACTAAGGCTCAGACTAGAATGGCTGAAAATATGGGGGTCAGTGAGAGGCAATAAGCTTTGCAGATACATTTTGTTCAACATGGTGCTCAGTTTCATTAATTGGAGGGTAACTTGCTAATACGATAGTGCTGGTCACTTAGCTCACTGCTCCTGAATTACCCCTGTATCTCAGGGAGGAGTAAGAGGATTTCTCAGTTTGAAGTTCATCTGGTACCACAAGTGTACATTAATTATGATTTCATTATTCTTTCAGATAAATAATGCAAGGTCTTTAAAAAAGCATTTCCTTAATAACCACATTAGAAACTGAACCTCATATACCAATAAAAGAAATACTCTGTTTATCTCTTACTACCTTTGAATCAATAAGAAAAATGGTAGGATAGTAAAACATTTTAAAGAGAACAGAGAAAGTTAATATTTTAAGTGAAGAATTATTTTGGCACAGCCATAATTTATAAAGTGATCTGAATATATTCAGCACATCAGCACCAAGAGGAAATTAGCTACCAGTGGAAAAAAACCACTGAACAGTACTGAAAACAGACATTAATTTCCCTTGCAGAGTCATTAATTTGCCATAAAAATCAGAATAACATCTGATACAAGGAGGTTATTTTTGCATCTAATATCACATGGTATAAAATTATTCGTGAATTGGATAGGATTTGGCTCCAACTCTCAGTTTCTAGAGTGTGGGAGAAGCATAGCTCCAGTGCGGTCAATGGCAAAATAAATGGATTTTACTGATTTGCAATTTTACCATTTAGAAAATAGAAAATAGAATAGTTCATCTCTTAAAGAGTGCAGATTTGTGCTGCTTAATTAAGCCATCAGATCACTGTGGTTTGCACCAGTTGGGAGTCTAAGCTATACACTTGTGTAACAAGAAGGAGAGTTAGGTTGCAAGTGAGGAGACACTGTCAGTCAATAAAGCTGCATTACCGCAGTGTGAATGAGAAGGGAGTGAACTATTTGTGCCTACTGTCTTCTAATTCTCCTCTTCTAGCTCTTGAGATCTGGAAATTGGAAAATAAAAACTTTTTTTGTATAACTCAAGGAAGAATTAATACTTACCTAGGGTAAATATTGTCTTTATAACTGGTGTGAGTGTACATTAAATGACTGCTCTCAGTGAAGATCTCCTCTGTGTTTTTCTTAAAATCTGTAACAGTAGCCTCTAAACCCCAGCTAGGCAGAAAGAGGACGGGGGCTTCTGCTGCGCTAGTGTGAAAATTACAGAACTATGATTTCCTCACACTGAATAGATAAAGCTCTCAAAAAAAAAATGAAAATATACTTTTTTTTTTTTTTATTATTTTATGTCTTCTTATCCTCATATGGAAACTAAGAGACAAGGCTCGTTACAGTTCCCAAGCAGCAAAAGCAGTGGTTCAACAGTTCTTCCGTTTGAATAGGAAATTGCTTTTTTTGGGTAAATGCAGAAATGAGTCATTTGAAGAAATCATGAGATTTCTGCAATGCATATTTTTTCCATATGGAAATAGGTATGCCCAAACAGCTGAAGCAAACCAGCTTCATTCTTGTTCTTTACAGAATACACTGAAGAACAAAACCCTCTTCCTTTGTTATTATTCGACTCTATTGTTTTGATTACTATTATTTCTTTGCTTCTGGTTTGCAGAAGCATGCACAGCCTAGCCTGGGTGTGCAAAATATCCTCAGATTTTGAGTTTTGGAAATTTCTCGTTTACAAATGAAAAAACCAGACAATTATCCTCAGGCTGCCTTTTCAGAAGTTTCAAAAGTATTTTTCTTAGGGGAGACCAAACCCTTCAAATTTACATAAACAGATTCTACAAGCAGTACCTACAAACATGTTCTACAACCAGCAACGTAATTAAGTCCTAATATGTGTGTTTTACAGTAACAATATTCCTTTACAGTAACAATATTCCTTTGCCATTTCAGCAGCTGCACAGCACAGTCACATGCATGCAGCAGGATGACAAAAGGAATGTATATGCTGGTTAATCAAGATAAGGAAAATATCTTGATAGACAGAGCCTCAAGAAGATAATTTAATCAGAGTAGAAATAAATGGGTGGACTTTCAACTGAACCCTTAAGAGACCTGATTGGTACTTCCAAGACAGAGAAGTAAAAAAAAACCTTGGCCAGACTGTCTTCTGTCACTTCAGGAGTAGAGTCTGTGCTACTGTAACCATTAATGCTATGCATAAACTTACACGCTTATGCCAAAAAATGATGTGAAGCTGGTGAAGCTGATCTGAGCAGGGAGAGTTTTCTCCACCTCCACTCAGAAATCTGAGGTCAGCTTCACACAACTTCACCAGAAGAATGCAGTGAATGTCTTTGATTCAGTATTAGCTAAAAAGACACTGAAGCCACTGCGTTAACAAAGGCTTATGAAAACTAAGTCTATACACATCTCTGTCTTCCGCAGAGAATAAATAAAGGGTCAATGAACTAGTTTCAATAGCTATCATGATGCTCAAGTATCACTCCTCTAAAGCACAAAAGCTTTTTTCTCTACAGAACTAGCTGCACCTGATATAATTATTCATATGAGGAAGCATCAAGACACTGTCTTTACCAGCTGAAAACACTTGCCAGGATTTTACAGCTGGAAATTAATTTTTATTTGGTGTACTGCTATTTATGTGGATTTTTGACAGTCTGCCTGTGACACTCCTTCAGAGTATTCATGAATACTTTTGCTGACTCTGTAACATCTCCTTCTAAGCACACAACAGTCAGAGAGATCTCTTCATGCATGTTGGTCAACTGTCTTTTTTTTTTCCAGACATGACAGGAATAATTTCTCCTTACACGCTAGCCTTTGACTGAATGTCAGTGACCTCCAAAACCAAAACCTGTTCTTGTCTTTATCTAAGTGAAACAAATCAATGCTCTCGCCCTGCAAGGCCTGTTAAATTACCACAGGCAACCTAGCTGAATCTGCAAGTTTCAGATTCATATTGAGTTAAAGAAAACCAAAGGGGATTCCCATATTACAGCATTTCTGTTGTAAGGGATCCTAGCTAACAGAGTGTGCAATAACATTTGATTTGATCAATTGATAATGCAAAAGAGATAAAATACACAAATCACTGTGTAATTATCTGCAATTTATACGCAGCTTTCTAAGGGTAAAAGCATTCTTTTCAGACTCCAAAGGAGATTCAGGATGCCAATCATGCTTAGATTTGCTATAGAAATTAAATTTCTGAGGCACAAATGTTTATTGGAAACAATTCCTGCTGAAGGTGAACAGCAACTAGCTTCTAAATACCATGTATGTTGGAAGGAAACTTTTTTCTGTAACTGCTGAAGAGGTAGAAAATTAGTGGGGACAATTGTCTACCTCTTGCTTGATCACTGGTTAATTTTGCTGATAAAAAACAAATCGGATACTGTGTTTACCTCCTTGCAAACTGAATGGGAGCATGTCTTGTTAAATGAGGAAACTGAGTATTAGTGCCTGTGGTTATTTGCAGTAGTTATTTGGAATTACTGACTGTTTAGATATCTGTAATTTGTATTAATCAAATGTTTCTTTAACAATTAGTCATAAAATGTAAGAACTCATTATTTTTCATCACTGACTTGTCTCACCCGTGGCTGTTCTGTTTTTAGAGTAGGTCTGAGATACATTCATATGGGGAAAGCTCGCATCATCTTAGTAGTAGTAGTAGTAGTAGTAGTTAAAGATTACTTCAGTTTTCAGTGCCATCCACCCGTTGTAGCTCATATGCACAAAGTTTAGCAAAATGTTAACTTTGATCAAAATAGTATGTTAAAGAAATAGCAAAAGCCTTCACAGAGTAGTATTATATTCTTCCTTTTCAGATATTTTGTTAATTTCACCACCCTGAGAGCTGTCTGAGAAATAGGATGGGAGAGGAAATGATTTATTGTGTGATTTTGTTGTAAAACTGATTAATTTCCAGTGAGAAAACTAAATTGTAAAGTATGAGCACCTGTAAGATGTTTGCATACTGTTCCTTTGGCTATCTATATTTCATGTTTTCTTTCAGTGGTATGCCTTTCTGTCACCCTACAGTTAACCCACTGTGACGTTTTTCTCTATCTAATTTCTACTTTCTACCTGAAAAGAGGGTTCTCCTGGGATTCGTTTTCTCCTTCCATTTATTTTCTATTAGTTTATAGCAACCACTGTCTATGATAGCAGTCTCAGATTTCTAGAAGCTATTGCTGTCTTATAGACAGGACACTTCATTGATTGTTCTGAACATAACATGTTTCAGTGATAAGATTGATGGACATGAAATCCCAAGATGACAAATTGACAATGCTTTTAAACTAAGGGGCTGTGCAGTTCCATGAGTTCTTTCTTTTTATTTTTTTTCATACAACAATTTGAAAAGGTTTGTAGAGTTCCTAATTCAAAAAAGTCAAAAAAGAAATTAATAGTTAAGAGCAGGGATAGATGCTTTGAAGGAGTCGTCTTAAACATCTGCTTTGTATTTCAATGTAAATACATGTTACTGTTTTGCAGAGGACTAAGAGCCAAGTTACTGCAGGAGTGTAACTTCACCATGCAGAAAGCAGAAAAGGTGTTTCTATTAACAGCACTGGCAGAACCACCAGCCTTTCAAGTAGGGGTGACTGCAGATGGATTGGAAGACAATGAAAGTTTATGAAGTAGGAGATCAGCAGAAAGCAAATTAGCCACTTTTTTTCTGAGGTGGTAAACATATAAACAAGCAGAAGAGGATACCACTTTTGCTTCCCTGAACTTATTTGCTGTGTTGAACCCTGATCTAACTTTGAACCGAGACTCTCAAACAAGAATCAGATTCACATGTTGAAGGCCTGCCACCTTCCCTCTATAGTGTGCAGGCAGCAGACAGCACCCACTGTTAACAAGTGCACAATCTGTTTATCATTGAAGGAAAACATTAAACTTTCATATTTTAATGAGTTCTTTCTAGTTGTGGGACAAGGAGCAGGAGATCTACAAGGACAATTCAATATGGAGCTGTAGCAGAAAAAGCCAGAAAATCAACAAAATACAAAGGAAAAGGTAAGATGCAATGGAAAAGACAGGACCAGTATGGAAAGCACAGTGGCACAAATCTATGCATAACAGCAGTTTCATCATTTTTGACCACAGTTATTTTGGTTTGGGTGTTTTTTGTTGTCATTGGTATTTTTTGGTTTTGTTTCATTGTTTGTTTGTTTGTTTTTTTTCCCTGTAGGGATGTGGAGAAGGTATATTACCATAGAAAGGAGATAAATAAAAGGTACTGGTTTAATGTGTATGTCTACAGAATGATCAAAGAAGTAAATTAGATCAGGGGCTAAGGCTATATCATTTCTCTAGCAAAACTAGAGCTATTTGTTTTTATGAGAAAGCAGAAAATTCCTAATAAAGACCTTACTTTTGTAGAGGTGTATTATATTCAGCCCATAAAATTCAGTGTTACAGCAAGTGATCAAGGATGATAGTTGCAAGTTTGAAAATGAGACTAGAGAGTTACAATCTCAAAATTTAGAGCTGTCACAGCTTTAGGCACTTAGCAAAGAACAGATTTGTTAAACAGAGGCTCTAGAATTTAAGATGAATTTTAAATATTAGGGCTTAGATGAATGCAGCTGTAAAGGCCTTTTACTCTATTCTCATAACTGTAGCATTCTTGTGTGTTCCTATGAAGCACCCATTGGTGATAAGATTCAGAAATGGAAAAACGAATCAGAGGGTGTGAATATATAATTGTAAACCAACTCTTTAAGTTGATAATCCAACTTTCAGCTCCCATGCAAACACCCCATTCTATTATATTACAGCACTAATTTAGCTTCCCACATTTTTCTACAGCATTTTCAGATTTAGAAGTGGTTTTGTTTGCTACTTTGTAAAATACAAACAATTAAATTCTGAGTGAAGGTAGTTAGTACATGGGAAACAAACTCCATATCACATTGTCCAGTGTATGGTGGGTTATAACTTCTTATACATCTATCATAACCAGAATGTTGCATTTCTGATGCGTATTAGTAATAGAAAGCAGGAAGCAATTAACAAATCAGGAGACTTTTCATACCACAAAGGCAGTTTGTTTCCCGCATCAGTTAACAAGTGGCAGATGAATAGTTTTGCATTTCCATTTGTATATAGGCTTGCATTGAAGAGATGCAGTTAGAATACATATCTTTTAGCCTTTATTATTGCTATGAGTCAGAGAAAAGCTGTATAACAACATGCAGACAAAAAAGCACATCTAAGCAGACGTCTTCACCTTGCTAGTCTATGTACTTTACGACTCCAGAAGCAACAAAAGTGTTAACCATATTCCCATCTGGACTTGCCTCAGATGAATACACAGCTCTCCATACACATCAGCTAATATCCAAAATGGCATTTTTTTCCCTTAGCAGAGTTGTAACATCTAAGGGAAAGATGCTGAAGCCATCAGAGCTAAAAATATAAAATCATAGACATTTTTGTCTTCATGCTGCCAAGCATAGATCAGGCTCCTGTTCTGCAAAGCCATGTCTGAATGCCTAATACAGAGGCATCTGAGCTCCTAGGAGTTTACATATTAAGAGGGGATGCTGTTGACTGAGGAGAATAATATATCACTGTGTTGAGTGCATCCTTTGTGATATGATTTCCAGCTGTGAATTATGGTTGTCTTCTGTCTAAGAACCCAGAGGTCCTTTCCTTCAACGTATATCTCAGTGCCAACATTTATAATTGGGACCATATTAGATACTACATGGAGGTTTTCATTTACTACTATGCTATCTAGTAAAGGTGAGGATTTTGTTTTAAAAATGAAAAACAAGACAGTAAGACTAAATGGCCAGATCTGTGAGATTAAGCAGCCAGATCCAAAATTCCTGAATCATATGGTGCGCAACATGAAAACTGACATTTTTATTTTCCTGGGGATCCTTGAAATTTAAATGCATAACAGATGAAAAGTATCAAGGTGCCTGTACACCATTTTCAGGTCACAGTGCACAAGGTTTACAGCTCTGCAGTGAAATCTACAGAAATCCCATATTTATACAAGTAGTTAGGAGTCACTCACATATTAGCAGAGTTGCTGAATCTTGCATCTAACACAATTTTACTTCTAGTATGATTTCTTACCTTTGTTGGTAAGTTATTGAGTAGGGCACTGGAGGGTTGAGTGTATCTGTTGCTATGTGCTATGTCCCAAAATTCTTATTGTAACCTATGAACTTTGGGTAAATATGGGTGCTCCTGGACAGCAAAGTGCTCAAGTTTCATGACACAGTCCTGGTCACATACAGCACAGTACTGGAAATCTTGTTTGGTTTGGGGACACTCAAAATTCAGGTCTGCATTCAAGATCCATATGCATTTTCTTTGGGCAGTAGTCTAGCTGTGGCACTTCCATACCAACAGGCTTTATGTGAGATAGAATGTGACTATGAGAACATGGACCTGATTCTCTCATGTCTTCACTGGTTTAATCTTGGCTTAACTGTACTGAAGCCATAGGGAGGAATTTTTTTTCCATCTCTTTGCAGTCGACAGGTTATGGTAAAAAAAACTATGTTTCTGAAAGCTTAAAGCCTTAGGAAAGAATTATTTGTTCCCTTTCCTGTTTATTACATTTCTGAGGAAAGATCAAAAGAAAGCAAAGGAGCTTGGGGATTAAAAATTTTTTTTTTTTTCCTTGGAGCTTTCAAAATTAAAAAAGATCTTAAAAATATGGGAAAAAAAGGACTACATTATTGAATTTTTATCATAGACAAACACAAAATGTATACTTAATATTGAAAACCACAAAGCCCTTCCAAAAAGTCGAGTCTGATTTGTAATGTCATGATACTTAAAATCTGCATATGACCGCACAGAATAACTTTTGAAAAAGAACTGGATTTTTAGAAAGTATCTGAACTGATAACTGGGATGTCAGTGTTTCTGGTTTTCACTGCGAACTTTGGCCCTATGGGCTTTACACCTTTTGTATTTACTACCAGAGCCTGGAGCCATCATCTCTCCACAGGATTTTTTTCTGCTGTGGCTCAGGACCAACTGAGAGGGTGACCCTGCTCCCTTACTGCTGTGGGAAGAGGCTTCCAGATGCCCTGTGGGGAGGCAGTGGCCAAAACCCTCCCCTGTCCTCTGAGAGCTGCTTTTAAACTGGTACCTGGGTTGTGGATGCCTTCCTGCTCTCTGGCTTCCTTGGTTCCTGGCTGGGGTGGTGGGACATTCCTGCTGCTGGCCCTGTCACCCCAGGGAGCCCCAGTGGCCCCTAGTCCAGGGAGCAGCCAGCAAATGCCACTTGCAATGGCAGTGCTGTTAAAACTACCATTCCTCACCAGATCCCACAATTATGCCAGCGGGAAGGCCAGTAGCAGGGTGTGGATCAGGCACATCTCATGACCACCCTGAACAATAAAAAACAATCAACTTCATCAGCTTTCAGCTTTACACATTGGAAGAAGTTCATCTTCCAGACCAGCTGCAGTGAGAGGTCAGCCCATGAGGACAAAAACTCTGATCTACAATTTTACAGGAAGCAGCAAAACAAATTTAGTGCTCTTAGTTGATGCTCCAGGCTCGGAGCACCTGCTTCCTGCTGGGGTTATTCTAATATCTTCCACATGGAGTTAACCTTGAAGATCCTATGGAAGTTGCAGATGATGCAAACCATCCTAACATCCCAACCCAGCAAGAAAAAAGGCCTTACAGAATTAGAGGTAAACTTGCACATCAGCCCACAGGGTGATTTGCCTTGTTTAGATAAACCCTGTGGTTTTTTGAAGGAGGAAATGCAGAGCACCTCTGTGATGCAGTTGTGCTCCCAGCAGTCCACAAAAGCCTAACTCCAGCATTAAATTACCAGATGCTCAGGAGTTCATTAATCCACTAGCTATTACACACACATACCAGGGTTTTCAGAAGAATTGCTACACTGAAGCCTTTAAATGCCTCTTGAAGCAATGTCATACTTCAGAGATTCTCTCTCCCCTTTCCCCCAGACTAGGAGGGAATTGACCTCATGAGTTATCCCCCCTCTAGAGTAGGTGTGGGTAACAAGAAGATTAAATTGTTAGAAGTTCTTGAGGATGGTAGAAGTGTGTGTGGTGCAGGAAGGCTGCTATTCTGAACATTGTAGTGTTGGGCGGGTTCCTTATCTTTGTCCTCAGGCCCTCCACAAATATTCCTTTAGCTTAGATGTTATGAGCAATGGCATAGGAAATGTATTTTCAAGTATGTTGTTTGATATTCTAGAAAACATCTATTTGGATGTACCCAGGTAGCCGGAAAGCTGGATATTATGCTTTACGTCCAGATATAAATTTGTTGTAGTAAGTGAATCATAAATCCATTTGCTAACCGAATGGCAAAAAATGTAGTGCTCAAGATTTTTCCCTTCATATTTGAGGAGAAAGTTAAGTCATAGCACCAATTTGTCAGCACTTTCCATGTAACTGGCAGAGCTGCAGTTTCTTCTGGATCTTCTACAGTATGTAAAAGGTGCTATTGTTTTGAATTGAGAAATTATGTTGTGGTCCCCTTATTTGATGCATTGCAGAGTACGCATTTGATGTCTGAACTGAAGTAATTCTCTGCTACTCTCAGTCTGCTATAACTCATTCCTCATTAGTAAAATTTTTTCTTCTCCTGAAACATACTTTTGTAGTTGAAAGTCAAAGGCATTAATAACCAGAAGCACTTTATTCTGAATCAAATATCACACCCTGTATAATGATTGCTCTTTTTCATTGCCTAAATTGCAGTATACTGCCTCTCTTCCCTTTTTGGATGGACAATAACGAGGAAAATTCCTGAGGCAAATAAACAGGTCTTGATCTATCAAAGAGAGGTTATAGGAAATTTTCTGAAAAAATCAACATAGGAAATGCATAATTATAACTTGTAAGTAAGCTTAGGAGAATGTGAAGCCTTTACAATGACTCCCACCTTCTTTTTTTGCAGGATGAAGTGTGTTTGTTTATGTGAGATACACAGATACTCTGTATCTAAGAACACCTTAAGTAACCTTTGGAAATGGAAGAAACTGTGATTTGGCTGAATTATTTGTCCTCTTTTTCAAGGAATTAATTGATATTTTTTAATTAAACTAAGAATTAGAGGACGTTTCTTGTGCCTTATTCCCATGTTTTAACTGCAAGTTCCAGGAGGGCACAGACTGGTTGTTGTGGTTTAAGCCATAAATCAGCCACGCAGTTTGTTCACTCACTTCCCTCTTTTTCTTCCCTCTGCTCCTGGAGGGAT
>JANRGW010047649.1:14114-25183 GCA_024733675.1 Psilopsiagon aymara
TTTATTTTTGCCTAAATTTTTTGCAAGCTTTTTTTTTTTTTTTTTTTTTTTTAAGGCAGGGAACTTATATTCAATGTCCTGAGTAATATGATTTCTTAAATTGGTTTTGAATTTGGAACTTAAACACTTTTCCACTGAGATAAAAAAATGTTTCATTTTTTGAGCACCAATATTTGGAAGTCACAATAGTTATTCTACTACATATTACAAACCACTTCAGAATTCACTAGCACTTCATTATTCCTTTTCCAAACAATACTTTTGCACCAGGATTAGCTTGATTTTTGTAACGCTGAAAAGATCACAGTCCAGTGAAGAAAATGCTGTGAAAACTTTAAAATAGTGTCTTTCTCTTACTGAATCTTTTGCTTTGGTTACTTTTTTATTTTCCTACATAGTACCAAACCATGATTGATATGTCTAATTTTGCTCCATTTTTGTACACTGTCACTGCTGTAATTCAGTACAGAAGAGGCAGTATTCAATTCCGTCAGTTTCTTATGACAGTGGATAAAAACACCCACATGTCAGATCTTCATGATAAAGCGCATGAATCCCTAAGTTTACCTCAGAAAGAAGACTGACTTGAAAATGTACTATCTAAAGCTGTACTAAAATATAGGAGGTGATTTTAAGTTTATAAAGTAAGAGCTTAGTGAAAATAGAGCCATTTCTGGAAGGCTGTTTAATCTACTTTGTGCTCTTTAGGATATGGAAGCTTATAAATCAGATGAACTTGGGGTCTCCAAAATAGTGCCACAGCTGACTACTGCAGCCACTACAATTGAGCACACCCACCCACTACTAAAGAGACTTGCCTACAAAACACACTGCACTCACAAAACATACCAAACTGAACCAAATCCCATCCTTTGTTTTTCCTGCTTTTGTACGACTGAGGAATTGCCCTTTTATCTTGCTGTCAAGCAATTTGTACGCAACATCTCTACTCTTAAAGGCAGTTTTGGGAAAAGCATTTTCTTTGAGATTGTGAATTCAATCATATACCTGATATTATATTATAAGGAAGGTACATCCTCTTTTCAACATATTTCTCTGTGCTGCAATTCTCTAAAGTCAAGAGTCAAATCCATTGGATCTACACAGCAGCTGTATATCTGTCCAAAGCACATGATGTGTCTTCTTCAAGAGGTATGATTTCATAGCTAAATACTTCTATAACTTTCTTTGTTGAAAACAAAGTGGGTGTGATTTGGGGGACACCAAAAACTTTGGCAGACTTATGCACTACTGGAGAGATGGGAGCTGTTTTCTCACTGATCCTTGTTGACTATGCCAGTGTATGATCCAGTCTCAGGGTCTCAGGATGTCTCCCTTCAGCTTGCTGTGGCAGCCTTTGTTTATTGTCCTAAACATCTCCCAGGTCACTCTGCTTGTCAGTGGTGAAACCACTTGGTAATGCTTGGTAATGGAAATCCTAATTGGAAAGTGTCTTTCTACAGGAGTAGAAGAGGAAGGAGATAAAACTGGTGAAAACATTAGGTCATTAAGAGATTTGAAACTACTGGTCCAGTGTATCAAGTTGCTCAAATACCTGATTGAAGGGGATATTAAAAACTGTGATTGGTTTTACTTGCCATGGTGGTAGAGTTTCTGAGTTCTGGAGTTTCTAAAAATAGCAGTCAAAATGGTTTAGTTTTGTCTTTAGCAATGGTTCAAAAGAGCCCAGTGCATGTTTAAAAATGAGGTAGCATTCTTGAATACAAGCCTTTTACTTACTCAGTACTTCTAAAAGCTGCATCCTTTCCCAGGGATTTAAACTCACAGAATTATTCACATGTTATCACTGTATATAACACATAGAACATATATATTTCAATGTATACAAGTTAACTAGAAGACAAAAGCAGGGTTTGACATATCATAGCAGAGGATACCATATACACAAACATATTCAGCAAGTATATACTCAGCATAATACTTACCTTTGTTTGGCAATGGAGTAGTAAAATACAATGTGTATGGAGAAACAGGAGTTCGATGTTACGAATTTGGTATGATACCATTTACCTCAACAACAAAGTAATATTTCTAAAGCAGGTAATACGTAATATCATGGTTTTGGGTGTAACAACACTAAAAAGTTTTATGAATAATTCCACTCATTTTCACTTCCCCAAATAATCAATGGCTCTTGCTATGCCTCCTAATAAGTGAGTGGGCAGTTTGCATGGAACTAATTTTCTGATGTTTGTGTTTTCCTCCCTTCCTTTGAATTACTGTTGCCTCAGAGTGCGGAAGTTATCAGTACATATGAAAAATAATAAAGAAATCTCTTTCTCCATTAGAATACCTTGCTTCTATGTCTTGAGGCTGTTTCAAATTCTGGGAAACATGAAGTTCTTCAAGCTTTGTGTTTGCAGTGGAACAGTTTCCATCCCAAAAAATTTTGCATGGATTAGAAGCACTCATATGCATGCAATTGAAATGCCACTGACATACTGAAATCGAATGGAATGTGGTTTAGCAATGTTTATGATGTTATCAACAAACAACTGGATGAGTTTTTTTATGAGCTTATGGTGCTGATGTCAAAACCATTTGGATAAAAGGAGACGTGTTCTTGGCAGTTCTACTGTTTAGAAAAGTAAGAAAAACATACCCATGAAGATTCCTGGCCTTTGGTGTATTTTTGTAGATTAATCATTGTAAAGGTGGATTTGTCAAAAGCTTTTTGTAACCAAAGACCATTGACAATAAAGATCTAGGGCTTGAGAAAGCCACAATCTCAATTCCATTTTATTTGAAAGTGCCAAGATTGGAATCCATGAATAAGTTCCACTAGCCCGTTCATGCCTGACTGATAGGAAGTAGCAATTAATTTGGGCAACAGCCTTGGAAGACACTTCGTTAAAGTCTTCCTAAAAAATCATCCTGAGATGCTGTGGGGCTTTTAGGTTTTATTAATCAAAAGACTCTACACTTCCAGTGTCAAAAAGAAAAAATAAAAGATATGAGTATTACCTGCAGAGTACAGAAAAAGATATTTCAGTCTATCATAAACATAATGTAAACTGAAAGAGGTACTTTCTCTATCAAATTCTCTTGAAGCCAGAGTATGGAGAGATAGTTTTGTCTTTGAACTGAAAATCAGTTATCAGAAATACTAAGCAAATTTTATTTTCAGTTGATCAAAATAATTGCATCATTATTCAAATCACAGGCATTAAGTTGCTCTCAAGTTTGTTAAGGTTTTTTAGCTGTGTTTTTATTTAAAGTAGTAGCCTGAGGCTAATTGAGATTTTAATTCAAGTGAATTCTGTAGCATCAATGTGTTGGCAAGAGATTCAATGTATAAAAAACCTGTTCTTGAAACATCACTAAACCTAATTATTTCAGTGAAAATTCATGGAGACATTAATAGAAAAGGTGGAGACAACTGTTTGCTTGGTGTCATCCACTTAAGCTGGAAATCCATGTAAGTAGATGATAACTACCTAAAAACTCTTTGATAGTGAAGTTATGCCAAGAAATACCAAAACCTCACAATGCATCAAAAGTGAGACCTTTCTGATTTTATGTTTAAGTGCATTTAAGGGACACTTACACTGATGTTTTCCTAACTTTACATCCAGGAATTCACATCTCTGCACTACGTAGTTCTGTAATGTGGAATCCCAAGTCACAGATTTGCTATGTTATTATTGTCGCATCTGGTTTTGTCACGTAAGGAAAGCTATCAGGAAGAGGATTGAGGACATTTACTCAATCAGCCTCTTAATTTATGACAGATAACTTTCATCCTTCTGCACTGTGAAGCAATTAATTTCCTCCATTTGAATGCGCACAGTCAAATCTAGTTATGGGATTATTAAAAAGTACTTGACATTAATACATACGTGAAAGCTAGATTTCCCTTTTCCCTATGCTGTTTTTAAATAGCGCAAGTGCACTCTATAGGGTAGGAGAAGCTTAAGAATTTTGGAAGATTTACATTAGCAAGAACTGATTTAAATTCTCATGAATTCATGCTTTTACTTTTCTTTACAACTGAGACTTCTTTCGGAAAAATATTTCATGGTCTTTCATGAAGTTGTGATGAGCACAGGTAAATATTTCATTTATCTTCTGAACTTTGCATGATTTGCTATACATGGATAAATTCTTCAGGTTCTTTACCTGCAGAAATTATATAGAATTTGAACAGCTGGGATATCAAATAAACATGGTTTTTTTTAGTTAGTACTGAAAATGCCAGATCATCCCTTTGGTTCCTTATCTGGCTTTTCTTTCTACTTTGAATTTTGAATCTGGAAGATAAAAGTCAGGAATGAAGGTCATTTCTGTGGCCTGAGAGTAGAGAGGCCGAGTACTTAATCTGTTCAGAGCTGTTTTAACACCTGCCATTAGAATTTTTGGCAAATACTTTTTAGGCTCTGTAAGAATGTTTGTGTTTCGATTTGAACCACAAAGATACGGAGTACTTGTAAAAATACCAGCTGAAGCAGAGACTTAGTGACTGCAAAATCAGTTGCATACTTCAAAACCTGATGGAATACAGAATGGATTATGTTGCTTTAAGCTCCTGAGCTGTTCTTCATAGAAGGAATTTTTCAATGGGGGAACCTGGCACCATCACAGCCATCAGGGTGGAAGATATTCAGCAATAGCCATCTCACAGACTGTTGTGTGGATCTGGCCTAGTCTGTGGGATAACTTTTTATCAAAGTGAAAAAGAAAGGCTGCTGCAAGGTGAAGCAATTATCTGCCTTGTTCTCATCACAAATCATTTACACTGTAGTTAAACCCTAATTTTAAGGGCTTATAAATGTCTTAAGAATTTGTCTGTCTTCCTTTCTGTCTTGGCCTCTGGTTTTGTGCTTTACTTTAGGTAGAATGGTAAAAAATGTAATCATTGTACCTTGTTGTTTCTATGGGGTTTTCATATGTAGATTTAATTTTGGGGAACACATATGTGGCTAATTAACAGTAATGTTTTTTGTTTGTTGCTACAGAAAAGTTACAGGTACAGGAAAAATAATGCCAGACATTGTTACTGGTGCTAGCCGTTGCTCTAAATTAATATAATTTACCTTAATTTACAGTGTTTAGCCTGACCTGACAAATCTAACTGATCAGGTAAAATTAATGGATTTTTTCCAGAACAAAATTTGTATTACTGATCTAAGTGAACCCCCTTCCTCTCCATAATAACTACATGCCCTAACTCAGCATATCAGCAATTGTCAAACATATTTATACAATTTTTCCATTTCTTTTGATATGACTTGCACTGCTTTGCATATAGATAGAGAAACCTTTTTTGCTAGTGATTAGCTGATCTGTCTTGTGTAGCTGTTCATGAGCTGCTCTTGCTTCTTTTCTAACATTGGTTTCAGGCAAAGAACAGGATGAAGGCAGTAGTGGATGTGGGCATCACCACAGCTATAATCTGGGGCTGGGTTAGCCAATTTGATCTGGGTCACCCACGGCCTACGGTGGTCCCATGAGGGGCTGTCCTGCAGCAGTGGCTGGGGTTGTGTGAGAGCAAGAGGAAGACCAGAAAGAGCAAAAGCCTATTTCTGGTCCGTGAATGTCATTTGTTGTATGAAATACCATACGTGTACTCATATGGGCATGGAAGCAGGAATGATATACGGGTGGACAATGTGAACAATGATAGTGGAGTGACAGGCTTAGGGTCTAAATCTCATTAACATCTACATAGAGACAAATGAAATCATTATAAAAATAAAGTATATGAGAATCAGATCAGACAGCATAGTATATAGCAAAGTGGAGGGTTCAAGTCTATAAGCAAAAGTGTTTTTTTTCTGAATAAACCCTAAATTTCCAGAAAATAAGGGTGTTCAACATTAAAAGGTAAGGCAGCTAAGTGTTTGGGAGGATAAGCATATTGAAACATGTACCAGCTTCCTTGCATTAAAAAGGAACATTTCAAACAAGCACATTCTCAGCTATTAGTTTATAGCTTCACAGTTGGTAAAATATGATATAAACCCCTCTGCAATAAAGCAATCCAAAAATCGAAAGCTAAAAAAGACCATAAAATAAAAGTAAACTGTGAGGATTTACAATATAAACACCACGATTATGCCAGAAGCATTGCTGGAACTAGAAAGCAATAAAAACTGCTCTCTGGGGTGACTTTTCCTGGTGCTGTAAGTTCAGTCCCTTTATTTTACATCCAGTTAGCTTCCGATAGAAAAACTATCTGATAGGAAAACTGAGGGAAACTATAGTGAAATGCTCTTTTTCTGTGGGTTATATAAAGTCGTATATGCTTCAAACTCTCAGTTGCTCCATTCTGCCCAATATGATCTTAAAGTATATTTTGCTCTTTCCTTTTCTGCCCCACACTGGTGTTTCGGTACAGAAAAACCATCTCCTTCCATTGTTGCCTCATCTTATTTAATTCCACAGTCTCTGAAGTAACAGAACAGTGTGATGGAAAGCTATGACTGCAATTTATGTGGCCTCTTGGTATCTACTCTTTAGACACTTGTCCACTTCACAGTTTCTGGTGCCTTGCTTGAACTGGACAGTGCATTCATCTATTAACAGGCTGTGTTGAAAGAGTTAATACAGATTGGTATTAACAAGTAAATGACATGCTTGTCCCATTCATACCAATAAGGCTTTTGAAAATGCTTCTGATGGGACTCCCTTCCTGCACTGTGGGTAGAAATATTAGAAGCTAGTACAATTTGCAAACTTCCAAATCATCTAGACACAATCCCTGAGACCATCTGGATAGTCAATAGCTTTGAAGATTGGGCTATGTAGATTGTAGATAGCTATTTAATTATGTAGCTGCTAATATCTCATACACCTGTTCCTGAAACTTGAATCTTTTATGTATAAACTTTGCAACATCAGTTTTAATTTAATATTTTAGTATTTGTATGAAATGTTCTTCTGTGGTCACAGCTTACGTCTTCACCCTGTGTCCTTCTTTCATCTAGTGTGTCAATTAAGCAAGAGGAAATAGCCTGAATATTTTATATGGTAATAAACTGACATAAATCGCTTTAACTTAATATATGTTGCTCTAAGTCATCCTTAGCATCCTTACTTCATCCTTCAGCACTGAAAGTATGCACCTTTATTTGACATTAAGTTTCACAAGCTCCCTAATTCCAACACAGATGCAGGTCTTCAAAAAAGAAAATCTCTTATTCTTCCAAGACAGGTCTTAGATTTTTTAGAAATAACATAAGCTAATATGAACAAATATATTTGGCAGCTGAGTCTGAACAAAGAAGTGGTGCCTTCTTTTCCACTGAGAAATTTGTTATGGGAGGGTACTACGGAAGTGGTACCCTTTTTCAGTTGTCATTCTATTGAATTCAGTGGTATGTTACATGCTAAAAAGATCTCTATTCAATATAACTAAGAATTATACAACCCAGTCTGAAATATTTAGACATATAAGACACTATGTTCAATTACTGAGCTCACCATTAAAACCATTGATGTTGCTTTGGGAGGGTGTTTCTTTTCATACTTGTTACACAATCATCAAACAACCTTAGTGCTTGTGTTCAGTGTATTTGTTTTGGCACTCAATTACTTCCTATGATGCCCAGAAACACTTTAATTATGCCCAAATTAAAAATTAATTCTCTCCCTCATGTCCTGTACTTCTGCCTCCTTCCCTGACAAGGGACAAGAGGAAAAACCACAGTAGAAAGCAGTGTCAACACTCTCTTCATGGGGACCGTAAATATATGGTTTGCCAACAATCCAGAAAGTCCCAGACTAAAAGCAATTTTATAAGGTGAGTTACTCACATGTACAGGTTCAAAGAATATATGTGAGTGGTTTTATAGCCCTTTTCCTTACTGGTTCACCTTCAAGATGGTTTTTACCCTGGGCTGTAATCATACAATCATAGAATCATAGAATGGTTTGGGTGGGAAGGGACCTTAAAGATCAGCTAATTTCAGCCTCCCTGCCATGGGCAGAGACACCTTCTACCAGATCAGGTTGCTCAACGGGGCCATGAACACTTCCAGGGGTGGGGCAGACACAACTTCTCTGGGCAAACTGTTCCAGTGCCTCACCACCCTCATAGTAAAAATGTCCTTTTAAAGCCAAATCTAAATCTCCCCTCTTCCAGTTTAAACCTATTCCCATCTTGTCATATCACAACATGCCTTTGCGAAAAGCTCCTCTCCAGCTTTCTTGCAGGACACCTTTCAGCTCTAAGGTATCACTGGAGCCTTCTCTTCTGCAAGCTGAGCAAGCCCAACTCTCTCATCCTGTCTTTGTAGGAGAGGTGCTCCAGCCCTCTAATTATCTTCATGGGCTCCCTGTGGACTCTCTCAAGAAGGTCCATGTCCTTCTTATGTTGAGGCCCCAGAGCTGAACACAGTACTGCAGGTGAGGTCTCAAGAGAGCAAAGTAGAGAGGGAAAATCACCTCTGTCAACTTGCTGGCCATGATCCTTTGGTGCAGTCCAGGGTGAAGTTCAACTTCTGGGCTTTGAGCACACATTGACTGATCATATTCAGCTTTTCATTCACTAGTACCTGTTGGCTATGCTTCTTTTCATATAAGGATAGCTTTCTAGGCTGCAAGTTCACACTGCCAGCTAATGTTATATTTTTCACTTCCCAGTATCCCCAAGTCCTTCTCCTCAGGGCTGCTCTCAATCCATTCTCTGATCAACCTTTAGGTGTACCTGGGATTGCCCAGAACCAAGTGCAGGACCTTGCACTTGGCCCTGTTGAACGTAATGAGGTTTGCACTGGCCCACCTCTTGAGCCTGTCTAGGTCCTGCTGGATCCCATCCCTTCTTTCCAGCCTGTCAACCAACCCACACAACTTGGTGTCATTGGCGAAATTGCTGAGGGTGCGTCAGTCCCACTGTCCATGTTCCCAGAAAAGATGTTGAACAGGATCAGTCCCAAAACCAACCCCTGAGGAATGCTACTCATTGCCAGTCTTCAGCTGGATGTCGAGCCATTGATCTGAGAGAGACTGTAAGGACAATTCCTTATACACTGTGTGGTCAGTTCATCAAATCAATGCCTCTCCAGTTTAGAGACAAGGATGTCATGTGTGACAGTGTCAAATGCCTTGTATAAGTCCAGGTAGATGATGTCAGTCACTCTTCCTTTATCCGCCAATGCCATGGCCATATCACAAAAGGCCACCAAATTTGTCAGGCATGATTTGTCCTTATGAAGCCATGTTGGCTGTCACCATTCACCCCCTTATTATCCATGTGCCTTAGCACATAAGGATCCATAAGGATCTGCTCCATGAACTTGCTGGGCACTGAGTAGAGATTGACCTGTATTTCCCCAGGCCTTCCTTTTTTTCCTTCTAGAAAGTGGGGTTTTTATTTCCCCTTTTCCAGTCAGTGGAGACTTCACCAGACTGACACAATCACTCAAATACAATGGATAATGGCTTGGCAACTACATCTGCAGTTCCCTCGGGACCCATGGGAATGACCCTGATGACCCTGGTAGATCTTGTCAGGTGCCAGGGACTTGTGCACCCTAAGGTTCCTTGAATGATCTTGAACCTGATCTCCTACAGTGGGTGCTTCCTCATTCTCCCAGTCCCTGTCCCTGGGCCAGTGTGGCTGGAGCTCTTGCTGGTGAAGATTGAGGCAAAAAAGTCATTGAGTACCTCGTCTGTCTCCATGTCCCCTGTAACCAGGTCTTCCATTTCCTTCCATAGAGGGCCTACATTTTCCCTTCTGTTTATCCCTGATTTACCTATTGAAGCTTTTCTTGTTGCCCTTAATGTCTTTGGCCAGATTGAGTTCTGTCAGGGCTTTAGCTTTGCTAACCTGGTCTTTGGATGCTCAAACAATTTCTTATTGCTGTCCATCCTTGCTTCCATTCTCTCCTCTACAGGTCTCTTTTTTATGCTGGAGTTTGTCCAGGAGCTTCTTGCTCATCCATGCATGCCTCCTCGCATTGTTACCTGACTTCTTCTTTGCCTGGATGGTTGGTTTCTGAGCATGGACGAGGTGATCCTGCATATTCACCAGCTTTCTTTGGTGTCTCTTTCTTACAGGGCTTTATCCCTTAGTAATGCAGAAGTTTTGGACTCAGGAACTTTCACTTGTGCTTCTGCCTTCATATGGTATGAATGTATGTTGAAGAGAAAAATTGGGATCTTCCTCTGAGGGAATCTGGCCTGTTGTGCTGTTCCAGACAAAACGTAACCTGTCACAGATACTCAAGTTCAATTGCAACTCACTTGTCTTGTTGGCCAAAGTACCAGCATGCATCTTTGCTTTATGATTTGTCAGAAAAAAGTGTTTAACTGGAGACATGTTTGCTACCTTTGCCTTTCCTTAGTGTCTGAAACAGTAGAGATCATAATTTTCAGGAAGAGATAAAAAACTATCTTTGCTTTCATTATCTCAAACTGTCTTCCACACTAAGAGTAACAGGTAGCCCCATATGTCGACCTGACCAGACTCACATGGAAGTCTGCTTCCTCCCTGGGGCAGGGGAAGTGAGCACTGGTAAGGCTGCACCTGAAATCCTGTGTTGAATTCTGGGCTCCTCACTACAAGAGAGATACTGAGTCGCCAGAACAGGTTCTCAGAAGGGCAACGAAGCTAGTGAGGGGTATGGAGCATAAGTCTGATGAGGAGCAGCTGAGGGAACTGAGGCTGTTCAGTCTGGAAAAGAGAAGGCTCAGGGGGATCTTATCACTCTCTACAACTACCTGAAGGGAGGTTGTAGTGAGGTGGGGATTGGTCTCTTCTTCAAGTAACAAGCAATAAGACAAGAGGTAAAGGCGTCGAGCTGTGCCTGCGGAGGTTTAGACTGAACAGATTTCTTCACAGAGCATGTTCAGGCATTGGAACAGGCTGTCAAAGGAAGTGGGAATCCCTGTCCCTGGACGTGTTCAAAAACTGTGCAGGTGAGGCCGCTAGTGACATGGTTTAGTGATGGTCTTAGAATCATAGAATAGTTGGGGTTGGAAATGACCTTAGGATCATCAAGTTCCAACCCCCCAGCGATGGGCAGGGATACCTCACACTAAACCATGCCACCCAAGGCTCTGTCCAACCTGGCCTTGAACACCGCCAGTGATGGAGCATTCACAGC
>JANRGW010047652.1:0-16023 GCA_024733675.1 Psilopsiagon aymara
TCCAGAAGCAGAGGGAAGAAAAAAGGGGGAAGTGAGTGAACAAACTGCGTGGCTGATTTATGGCTTAAACCACGACAGACTCGTATGTTAAAAGTTTTGAGACTTTCCCACTTGTTTTATTGCTTTATTTGCATCCAAAACAAACCATGTATCCTTTGGGTAAAATTTAAGAGATTCCTGAGGATGCATCCTACTCTCGTTAGTAACCTCCCATGTTCAAGATACAGCTAGTTGAGTAATTTCTTCAGCATATTCAACCAAGGCTGCACCTACATTTCTGCTTTGAAATACATGAGGAAATCAGAACCCCTCAGAGATTGCATCTTCTCAATTTTTCAACATTTTTTCAACTTTTTAACCACTCCATGTTTTCCTTTGTTCAAATCACACTTATATTTTCTGTTTGAAGCCTGAAGTAAACCTGCATATTCCTCTAGGAATAATAGACAAATTTAAACCACAATTTCAAACTGCTCCTTCTCTTTGCTCTCTTCCAAGAGGGGCTTACAGCCTTTACCCAGACATCTCAGATGCCTGGAAAGTCTGCAGCCAACAGTGAAGTCCAAAACTGAAAGTTCACAAGTCGGCAGTTAATAGGCAAGAAAAGCCTAGTTCCAGCCTTAGTGAGAAGACATTGACTATGCTGGCCATAATCTCAGACATCTCTCAAATTATCACAGTGTGTCTGCATAGTCTTTGCCGGCAGCTCCTTCAGTGGCCTCCCTCTGCCTGTATACTGAAGAAGTGCAGGTGCTTTTTTCCATCTTCTGGGTCAGCCAGCTAAAATGAGTAAAAAAATCACATAAAAATGACTCTGAGACAACATCTATGCACACTACCGTGTCTTTAATTTTGGGTTAATAACACTATTCTGTCTTCTAGAGAAGAAAAATCTCAAATCTGATTGTCTTGAACTCTAAGCAGAGTAAGACTGTGCCCACCATACAAACAAAGATCTTTCAGTGTTATGATATTCTGCTGACAGGGCCAAAGGAGATATAGCTTTGGTAGCCTGTCCAAATGGGAGGCAAAACAGCTGCAGGATTACATGGCAGTAGGCAAAGAAACGTGTAGCAGCCCTGCTTCTTCAGCATGACTTGTTATATGGCACACATTATGCTACTCCTCAACTATATAATGCACAGCCTAGAAAATCAGTAATGACGTTATTGATTACTGGATATTAAGAGTGAAAAGCACCATTATGAACTCACAATCTGATACTGCACAATGGCACCAACTTTTGAATGATCCACAGTGGCTTCTGCACTATGCTTGCACTAGAAAATGTTGCGAAGAAACAATTTTTATGTGAAAATTGAGGGGCATGTTCTTTCCCTGATGTAGCCACTAAAAATTAGCCATTGGTTTCATTGAAGCTGGAAATTCTTTTTTTCCTGTTTTACTTTTGCCTCTCACAAAATTACACTGTCTCACAGTATAGAATTTTCTTATAGAATATTCTAATACATTTATTATTAAGAATGTGTTTCAATGAGAGCAAGAAAAAGCAACAACTGCCCTGTTTTGCACTCCAAGAAGCTACAATTTCAAGAGCATATTTAGCATCATCAGCTATGATGTGATGAGCAAAACTGAGAGGACCCATGAAACAGACACTAAGCAGGAATACACCTTTGCTTACGGTGATATCACTGACATATTTGCATTGACTTCCAGGAAGAAAAAGTTGGTGTTTTACACAATCCCATTCATTACACTTATAAATCTGTAATTTTACTTGAAAAATCAAAAGTAACGCCTCTGCATTTTCTTGTCTTTTTCTTCTGTTTGCTTGACCATATAAGAACTACTCCAGAGAAAATCTAACATTAGTTAAAAAGCAGACAATGCCCACCCCAAACAACATCTCCCCAGATCTCTTTTTCTTTACATCAAATTCACTTGGTCTAGTATTTCACACTGAGGGATGGGAGATTTAATAAACTACCTGGATACTGACATTATTCAATGCCAGAATTACAGATTTCTGCCCTGATGGTTCCCCAATTTCACACCAATCTAACTGACAAAAGAAATGTTTCACAAACACAGCAGCTGATCTACAACTGTCCACTGTGAATTCTTTTAGCCCACGGCAAATGCAAAATAAATTGAGTTTGCTTAGCCTTCTTTCATGCTAATTTGAATGAAGTTGCATTTGCTGCAGGCTAAGACCACTCAAATACATTCATTGTGGATCTGCCAGCGCATGGTAATTTCTTACCCCACAGTAACAAGTTTGAGGTCTCAGGCAGAGAAGTTTTAATGCTGCAAGTTCTCACAGTAAGTAGTTAAATTAATAAACAATTCACAGTTTAGTGTCAGATCCCATGAAGCAAAGCAAGGAAGGAGAGACTGGGCAGATCTGAATGTGAAATTCCAATGTCCTTTTGTGGAAAGGGGATACAGAAGCTAAGCTGGAAACCTGAGTTCAAATACAAGTCTGTTCAATTGGTGAATAATGGGAAGCAGAGAAAAAGTAGGTCTTGAATTAGAATTTTTTTCAAAGATGGATTTTCCTTCTTTAAATGCTCAAATTAAATTTTGTCTGTTTATCCAAAACTCTTAATGACGTACTTTCTGAAGGTTTGGCCATTTTGCCTTACAGAGAGGACAAATCAGTGACCGTTTCCTGACTTCACAAAAGTAGTCCAACACCTTACAGTATGTCTTCATATATTACTCTCCTAGAGTTCCCTAATGCCATTAGACAACACTTGCATGTATTTGAGAACACTGTACCTTTCATTTTATGATTTTAAATCTGTAGTATAATTGAAAGATGTAACAGCAATTTATTAATATTAAAAATACCTTTGGGGAGAGATTTGCAAGGAAATTTTTTGTAGGCTTGTCAGAATCATCCATATTTTTTTTATAAAATAGGATAAGATAGGACAGGATAGTTCAGTTGGAAGAGACCTGCAATGATCATCTAGTCCAACTGCCTGGCCACTTCAGGGCTCACTAAAATTTAATTAGTAGCATGTGTTTGTAGGTGAAACAAGCAGTATACAAGCTATGGCTTTTTAGGAGTAAAGTGAAAAGACTTTAAGCATAATTAATATGCTGCAAAGATTTCTCCTTTTAATACTGAAAATTTGCTGATGCCTTGGCAGCACTTATAATAGAGTTCCTGTTTTGATAAATCCTAAAGAAGGATAATACACGTAAGAATTTTTAATTGTGCTTGGATGTGTTATTTAGCACAGTTTAACTGCAATGCACATGTCATTTAGCATCAACTGGTTTACCTAGGTTTTTTTGCAAGTAGACTATTGAATGTTGGGTTCAAGAGAAGAACAACTGCCTTTAACTCTCACAGAAGCAAGTGCAAAGTGACCTTATTAGGCTTGAGGTTATAGCTCCCCAGATCTTCAGCTGAGTGGTATAAAATGGTCCGAGAACCTTTGAAACTGACATGATTCTTAACCTGTAAGTACTTGCCCTGATTTCTAAAGAATTCTATGATGTTGGGTTTGAAGTGAGCTAATAATGCTTTGTCTCTGCTTCTCCTTCCTCGTTATGGTCTTCCGGTGCTCCAGAGTGGAGGCTTTCACATGTGAGAGTCCTCCATGAAGTTCTTCAGTGTGGGTCCCTCCCACTGCAACATGGGCTGCAGTCCTTCAGGAATACAATACTTCAGCATGGATCCCCCATCAGTCACAAGCCCTGCCAGAAAACTTGCTCTTTCATGAGACCCTTTCCATGGGATGGACCTTCTGCCAGGAGCCTGCTCCTGCATGGGCCCTTTACAGGATGTAACTTCCTTCAGTGCGCATCCACCTGCTTCAGTGTGGGGTCCTCCATGCACTGTAAGGAAATGCCTGCTCCACTCTTGTCCTCTCTTGGGGCTGCAGGGGAATCCCTGCTCAGATGACTGCATCACCTTCTCCTCCTTTTCTCTCTCCCTAGGGCTCACAGGGCAGTTTCTCACGTGGTTCCCCTCACCCCTCACACACAGGCAGGTTTTTCCCAACAATGCCCTGCCTTACAGCTCATCTGATTGAAAATCATGAGATTATTTGCGAAATAGGTTTGGGTCTACATTTCCAAACATAATTATACTGGAGAGAATATAAAGATAGATTTCTCCCTTTTTAGTAGCAGGGAAGAGCACTTTGCTGCAGGAAAAATATCCCTTAAGCCAATTCTACTATATCTCAAGGTGAATAAAAGAAACAAAATGTGGCCCTGAATTAACTGAACAAATCTTTTTGATAGATGTAGAAAAATATTCTAGGGAGAAATCTAGAAAACTCTTCACATTCTTTTCATCCTCCTTCATCTCAGTGCAGAAACCTGCTGCCTGCCTTTGGTGACTCTCAAGTATTTATTTACTACATCTGATTATAGTTCTCTAAAACACATACAATCATCACTTTGGGACATGTGCCAGATAAGCAATATCCCAAAACTTTCATACATAAGCCTTTTGAAGTGGTGTTAGCAATAGTGGATAAGGCACTTAATTTAATGACATGCGCTTGCCATTGTGGAAACTGCTGAACGTAGTGTTTTGAACAGAGCCAAGGAAAAATCTAATTCATTAGACCTCTGAAACTGCTTTCAGCTGTTATTGTGATGTAACATTTTGAATACAAATACAAAAGACCTACAGAAAGTAATATTTCACTCTTTGAATTTGCACATACAGCTGAAGACCATTTTCATTCTCCTGCTGGAGTGTTGTATTGTCTTTCCTGGCTGCCATAACATAGCATGGGATTACATACTCAAGGCCTGTAAACTAATGCCAAAACATGCAGTTATGGTATGTAGCTATTGTCCTCTGTAATGACAAAAGACAGCACGCTTTTGCAGTATGATTTGCCTGCTGGTATGGAGACTACCACATTTGTAAGAAAAGCAAAAGGATAGTACCATCATTAATATTCAAGCCTGAAATGAGAAGAAAAATTAGATTAGAGACTTTACGAAAAAAATATTAGTCCTCTGGTGCATGCTTTGACTTAATTTATTTCATAAAAGAAACTTACTATTAAGACAATGTCGAATTAAAATCTGAAAATATTGCATGCTGTTATACTTCTGGTTTAAGATACAGGATTTCTTCATAAAGCTGCATATAATTTCTCAAGTAATACGAAATAAAAATATGTAGCTTGACTTAATTTCAGCAAAAAAATTCTGGTACAGAATCCTGTACCCAGCCCAGTTGTAACTGCCTGAGTTATGATCATGTACAGAAGTGTAACTCTGCTAGCATAAAGGATGAATTATGGGAACTGTACCTGAAGTTTTTTTCAGTTTATCTCACATTCCAGTTGGATATTACTGCATCTGCATTTTATCTTTAGAAAACCAAAGGCCAGAAGTTCAACATCCTGCGTAAAGTGATGCAAGAAGTGCGTACCTAGAATGAAGCTCAACTTGGAACTCAGCCTTCTCCCACTTTAATGTTGGCAAAACTCACATTCCCGCCCCTCCGATCTCTCTGATCTTGGTTCTTTGCCTCCCTTCGACAAATGTTCCTTATCCTACCAGAAACTGACAGCTCTCTGGAAAGCGGTATCTCAGGAATGAGGCACCTCCCAGAAGGTGCCACAAAACTTCAGCTTACTGTAGAGCATCAAAATGTTCTAGTTATTAAAGGTGTTTCCATTATAAACACTGAGGAGGAGTTTGTGGTTTCTGTTTTAACTGACTCTTGTTTTCAAAATTGCATCTGTGCAAGTATTACAAGGTTTGTATCTATGAGCTAGATTCTCGCTTCTGTCTCAGATTGTATGCAGTCTGTGGTATATGTATATTGTATGAAGTATACTGTACTCTCCCTCCAGCTAAAATTTTTAGAACGAGAATACAGAAAAATCAAAATAAGCATTTAATTTCCATGATATCTTGTTAAGGACACACAGCTTCATTACTATAGGCTTGGCACAGAATATGGGATTGACTATGATTGCTAGAAGTGGGACCCTGTAATGCCTTTATGTGCTAGGGTGAACGACCTTTTTAGACAGCTCTAACAATAACAAGCTTATGAATTTACCAGAGCATTGTTTACAAAAGCGCCTAAACCAAACCCCTCAAAGAAGATGCAGCAATCTCCAAGAGCTCCTGTCATGAAAGTGGCTTCACCTACTGCTTCACTGCTTTTCTACCTGGAATGACCATTCTTTTCCCATTGTCATTGAAATCAGAGGCCTCCCACAAATGCTACAGTGCTATGAAGGCTCTTAGGACACCACTAGGAGTAACTCTACAAAGCCTAGTGCATGGCAAGTTTTTTGCTTTTTCTTCCTTTTTCAACATTTGCATTATGTTGCCTGTTATATTGTCTCAAAAACTTAAAAAAATCCTGATAATTGTACTTTTCAAAGCACTCAGGCCATGTGTGTGTACTTGCATATCCAAAAACGTTAACCTCAGCATAATGCACAGCAAGACTTTTAAATATGGTTAGACATTGAAATCCCTGACATTTCAATATTACCAAAATGCTTTCTCAATACCGTACCATAATGCTTTCTAGCTAGTATCTTCCTTGAAATGGAGCTCTGCGCTTCATACTCTCTCCCAATTCCTGATTAAAAATATTTTCACTGTAATTCTTGAGATGCACTAAAGTGTTCTGCAGCAATTATGACTTGAACAAACCTATAGAATTTTAATGAGTTTGCAGTGGTAATTATTTATAATTGCCTTCCATCTCATTAGAGTAGCAGGTGGCAGCTATGTAACCTCACCATGGATGCTGATTGTCTATATGGCCACATATTTCTCTGCAGAAACTAATGAACAGGCATCCAATCTCCAAAGCCTCTGCAGTGGTCCACTAACAGCAGCTTGTTAGTTCCTTTGAACAAGAGGAGACTGAGTCTCACCTCACTCGTACTAAAATTAACTGCACAGATATCACTGTGTCATTCTGCTTCCAGCATACCTTTTAAACAACAACAAAAAACATATACATATGTGAATATATTATGTTCTGTTTCTACTAGAAGTTGTTTACAGGCTTTTACTTATCACTTTAGAAATTATTTGCTTCAGTTCCTGGTTCATAAAGCAATACAGCAAAAAAGGAATGTTCCTTTACATGCCCTTCCCTTCTGCAATAATTTTATCTTAATATTACTCGTCTTCATGATTGGAAGAGAGAATTTCAGAAGGACAGAAAAAAGCAGCAACAACAGAGGTTAGCCCTATGTGTCTGGTGGCTGCTAGAGAAATTCATATGCTGTTCTTCTCAGAAAAAGAAAAAACAAATGAAACCCAAGCAAACTAGCTTTAAGCAAAAAAAACCATAGCATTGTGAATTTTAATTCCATAGTTATGCAAAAAGGTACAGCTCTTTAGGATCATTTTTTTTAATATATGCATATTAGACACTACTAATAACAAATTCTACATAAAAAAAAAATCTAATCTATAAATACCCCCTTCTTTTTACTACTGGAATAATATGGTTGCAAAACCCTGTTATTAGGACTGCTTTAGTTCTGGCACTCAGATGCCTGAAATCAAAATGATCCCGACTTAAATTATACAGCATCAATGATAAAATTCTAGATAGGTGCTAAGCAATTCGTGATGAACAACCTGTAAAGTTTAGACATTGCCTCCACTATTTTATAATAGGATGAAACTCGAGGACATAAAACCTGCAATGCAGTATCATTAGGTTCTCTTCTTTCTGTCCAGGTGGATGTTGACTTCTTTATACATTCTTTTTTTAAGAAATATATTCTATAGAACTGTTGATCAATATTTTTTTATTTCCTCTTTTTGTTACTTGCATCTTGTACCTTTTTTGCAGAGTTAGAAAAGGTATGCATTTTACTTGCTCTGTGCTAATAATAAATATATATTTAATGTAGGTTATCTGCTTAAAACTGAGCCTTAAAGGCACGGTTGCTTTTAATTAAGACATTTTCTTTCATTGGCACAAAGCAGCGGATAGCCCAAAGAAAAAGGATCTCAGAAAACACATCTCACCTTAAGATTTCAGTTAGAAAAAACAGATTTTATCATAACCTGTGGGAGTTTCTCAGGCTCTAAACTGATTATCTAAAACTGGATCCTTCAGCCAAAAATGCCTCCTGCCTTTGACTTTCTACATTATGACATGACTAAATAACCAATGGTCTTTAAAAACCCCTGCAAACTAAGCTTCTGGAAACCAAGGTGTTGCAAGCTGAGTATGTTATCAATACTTGAAAACCTTGGCTTATGAAAATTTTTTTTTCATATTGAAATAACTTTAATTTCTGAATAAACTTTGGTGTTTTTTTCCCCCACACCAATACTATAAGACATCTACTCATAATAAAATGTTGCTTGATAATAGTGTGCATGATAGAGTAGTTAAATATGTTCTTTTTTATCCAAAAGGCTAAAGTAAGTACTGCAGATTGGATTATCTTTCAGAGCAATAGTTTTTCCACTCATTTCAGTGGAGCTGGAGTAATTAAGAGAAAAGAAGAGCAATGGATGTGTGAAATGTTGCAAAGACTGATGAAAACAAGAAACAGTCAAAATTGATGTTACCTAAAAAATGCAAACGAATCAAATATAAAGTCATCTGTCCTTGATGTAATTTAAAAATGGATGACTAGGAGAGTCTAGGAGGACAGCCCTACGTACTTTGGTCTATTTTTATGATTGACATGATTTATCAAAACCGTTCCTTCTCAAACACAGATCAGGGATGACTCCAGACTCAAAGAAATGTTGCAAGACTCTTATAGTCAATTAAAAAAAAAAAAAAAAAGTAAATTTAGCTAAAATTTGCGCACTTTAAATACTATCGGTTTTAGTATGTTGTCCTGTGTTCAGTAGCAGTAATTTTTCTCCTTAGTAGCTGGTGCAGCACTGTGGTTTTGACTTTTGGCCTGGGAACATTGCTGATAACAACGATGTTTTCAGCTGCTGCTTAGAATGTTTACTCTGACCAAGGACTTTCTGAACCGCATGCTCTGTGGGGGCAAGGGAAGCCAGGAGGAAGCAGAGACAGGGCACCTGACCCAAACTGACCAAAGAGGTATTCCATACCACAGCACATCATGCCCAGTATAGAAACTGAGGGCAGTCACCAGGAAGGGAAATCACCACTGGGTCAGGCTGGGTATTGGTTGGTGGGTGGTGAGAGGTTGTATTCTCTTCCCTTGTTTCCCTTATCATTATTGTTATCGGTGGTAGCAGCAGTGGTTTGTGTTATACCTAGTTACTGGACTCTTCTTATCTCAACCCATGGGAGTTGCATTCTTTCAATTCTCCTCCCCATCCCTCTGGGAGCTGGAGGAGGAAGGGGGCAGGTGGTGAGCTAAAGTCATCGTAGCGGATTTATGGCTGGGCTTAAACCACAACATATATATAAGGAGACTTACAGCCCTCCCTAGAATAATCTATTAGAGAGGCACGCAAAATTCAGTAAAGCTTGCATGTAAAATGTTGTAGGTGAGTTTGCATTAATCATGGGAGGTTTCACAGTTCAAGCAATATTGTCTCCTTTGCAAACATGTAGTTTTTCTGTTATTACCTTACAATTGTGTCAGGACTTTCTGTATCAGCGCAGCTTGAACTCATTGGTAGCTAAGCTTGTTATGAATAATCTTATTTATTCTACCACCTCTCTGCAAGATAATCTCATTATGGTTTTCTCAAGGGCTTATCACCTTGAATCCACTCAGGACCTGCAGCATGCACAGAGAGAGAAAGAGATGCACAGATGTGTGAAAGACTTAGCTAAAATTCTTTTCACTTTATGCTTAGAATGATTGCATCAAGACTGAAAATTATTACTGCATATATTAAATCTTTCAGAAGAATAGAATTAATTGGCATAAAAATTAAATATAAATGTTATGAATTATGTTTCTGATAAGGAATGAGCATTTACATTTTCTATTAGAAAACATAAAATAGCGAATATAGCATATTAAAAAACTCTTATCTGTAACGAGTTAATAATACTTCCAAAAACTTCAGATATGACTTCTGTAGGCAGACCAAGAGAATATTTGCCTTTCAATAAGGCATGGCATAAAAGAGACACTTTTCTCCAACCTTTTAATAAGTCTATGAGAAAATGCAATTCCTTGTTGAATTATTGAAAACTAGACATTGAAACGAGCTTAACAAAGACCCAGCAGACATTTTGGAAAATGCCCAGATATTTGAAGCGGCAGAATTATCTATTTTTTCATCAGTTGGACATCTAATCTATACTGGATTAAATTCTATTAAGAAGTGCACATAAAACGATTTTTTACTGGCGAAGAAATGTATTAATGTGTTCCTATTTATAGAATCTAATACTATGTACAAAAGTATATGGGTAATTGTTATGAACTGATCAGATTCTTTTTCAAATGCATACCATATAAGGGTGTCAGAGCCTGTCCCTTAACATGCTCAGCTGATACTTATTTCACAAAGCTAGTCCAAATTATTTTTCATTCAGGGGATCCATGGTATCCATTAGGGTTTCCCTTTGAAGACAGACTTTGACCCTTTCAGTTACTTGATCAATTTGATGACTAAATCAGTAAAATTGCGTAACAGCTCTATCCCTTCATTGTGTTTGCAGACTAATTTTTCTCCCAGTTGTATCTATTAAGGCTATCTTAAATACATAAGTCTAGCTGCACATTCAACAAGTCTGTGTTCCTGTACTTTGCCAGCCAGCGTCAGTTCTGTGAAATAGGGGAATGAGATATCTCTGCAGAAACACTCACACATGAGTAGAACTTTGGTGTCCCTGTAGACAGAACATAATCCTAAATGCTAGAAGCCTTTTTATTTGGCTGTAGTCTTGTGTGACTCACATGGGTATTAGTTTGTATCAATAAGCGTCAAATACTTCTTCATTCCCATGTATATAACTGCTCCTTAGATAAGCACAAATGTGAGCACGCTCTATGCAGTATGGAAGGTGATTAAGTCTGAAGTGCTATTTTGAATTTTAAGTGGATCCTTCTGCATAAAGTGCAACATGCTGTGCAAAATAAAAAGATTTAAGTATTTGATTTGGTCTTAATTTCTCTTTTCCAATTTTCAGTGCTGGGAAGAGAAGGTACTCAGGTCTTAAATCAGAAACAAAATCAAGCTACAGATTTTTTCTGAAGATATTTTGTGGTTTAGATATAATACTTTAAAATTATTGTTTTCATAGTTTTCTCTTGTAGCATAACTCTGCTGTGCTATATGGAAGAAAAAAAATGTACAATAAGGAAATGAGATTGTTGGGATTTCCTTTTTTTTCCCCAACACTTGACAGACATAGAAAAAAGCATCTAAAAATTCACCAAAGAAAAAATTATAAAGGAAGATGTGGAATACTTAGTTGAGCTAACATGAATGGGATCAGCAAAACTGTTTGTTAAAGGGTCACAGCTATGAGATACTGGTAAATCTTTAATTCACCCTCCTCATGCACACACATTATTATGTTTAAATTTCATATCTACCTTTGCCTGTTGTATTTTAATAGATTCATTTTTCCACAGAGCCCACCCTTCCTTTAACATTTATTGTAAGGTGTTGCAACCACTGGCTAAAGGGGTGGTCTAGGGACCAGATCCTATTCATAAGGTAGTTTAATATGTCTTCCTGGAAGTTCCTGGAGAAGAATTAAACATGTAGTTCTCTAAATAACCTTTCTGGATCAGAAAGCAAAGTAGGACAGATGATGGACAGCCAAGAACCAAGCAAATTAGGTTGTGTGTTCACCTTGTGTAACCTCATTTTGAACAGCTGGGGAAGTGGTGGATAATATTAAAAGGAAAATTATAGAGACTGGAGAGAATACAGAAAGTAGAGGGCTGAAAAAAATGAGGTTGGTTGGTGGAGATCAGGATAGTTTGGATACTCAGGAAGCCTGAGGAGTCCACAGTAGGGAAAACCATCTTTGTACTGAAATGAGTACTGCCAAATTGAGAGTTGGGAGTTATAAGGAAATTGATAAAGTATATTTTCAGTTCTGCTCTTGTATTTCAGCTATAACTCAATCACTTGTACATCTATTAGCTGATCTATTCACTAACTGTGAGAAGAACTCAGTGGTAACTGCTCAGAACTCAGTACTGCTCATCACATGCAGTCCCAGAGGATGTGAGGTAGCTGCCTCAACCGTGGCATGGAGCAGTATTTCTTAACGCTGGAGGTTCCTAATTAATTCTTTATGGTGTCTGTGCATCTCACCTTACATAAATTTTCAAGGTTTTTTATTTATTTAGTGGACCTTTGCCCCTTGTTAGCCCAAGCAGAAAGCTGACTGTCATCAAAACTTTTTACATTTACAGTCAGACCACAGAATCACAGAATCACTAGGGTTGGAAGCAAGCTCTGAAGATCATCTACTCCACCCCCCCGCCATGGCAGGGACATCTAGAGCAGGTTACACAGATGCTGAACAGCTTATTGGAGAAAAATGTCACTGACCCCTCTGCCCCTCCTCTGAATACAGTGGTCTGACATCCTGATTACTGAGCTTTTAAAATGAGACTGATGACTTTTATATAGTACACTCTGTGAGAAGAGGAAAAGTCTTTGAGAAGACAAATCTTGGCTTTTAATCACAGAAGAGAGATTTCCTTTCTTGACTTCACTACTGAGAAATCAAATGGTGGTAAAAAGCACTAACCAGCTTCTCCAGTTTTTCTCTCTATGACAGTACCTCACCATGTTTATGAACTAGAAACTCCCCTTCAAGGATTTTAAAAGAATCTTCCATATTCTTTGTAGTGTAATTGCATTTTCTTCTCCGTTGAAAGCTCTTTATTCCAGATCTCAACTTTATGCATAGAAGTAACAATCCCAGACATAATTCCAAGAAGTAAGAATTCCAGACATCATTCTAGTAAATGTGTTATTCACCTATGCTGTTAACATGGTAACAGTCATAAATCCTGTAGTAGTCACCACTGCATGAAACCTTATTGTGACCTCCTGCTGGTCCAATACTACTCGGTGCTGTAAGGGCAAAACACCATTAGTATGGCTCAGAACAAAATTAACTCAGTGATTTCAGTTACTTGTCTCCATGTCTGCTTACTATGATTTAAGCAGAGCAATTAAAACCAAGTTGTGTTTCAGGCTCTTGGTTCTTCAGTATTTAAGAATGTTTTTTCCTCTAATCAAGTACTTAAGTAGCTTCTCTTAACTACTGACCTGCTGTCTCTGCAGCAAATGTAAAAGTTACTAATACAATACAGGCAATTTGGCCTTGTAAAAAGTCTGGATTATTTATTTATAACACAACATTCTCTCAACTCCCTTTTATTTAGAGGCCATTTCTCATTTTTCCATACCATAACCTAAACTAAGACAGATCTCAAATATTACTACTCACTAAACTTTTCTTGCACGCTGATATATGATTCTGAAGAGAATAGAAAAGAATCAACTCAATTAAAAACAAAATGGCCTACTGTCACCTTCAACACATAAGCTAAAAATTAATCTTTATAATAAGAAGGGAAACTTTTATGCAGATTTTGTTATAAAGCAATCCAGCATCTCAGATTTTTTACGTGAACATAAAATTTTGTATTACAAAGACCAGAACTTCTGCCAGGGTGAATAGTGATTCCCATACTGTGATCACGCTATTTATTGGAAGTAAGAGTCTATGCTTCTGAATTCAGATAATACTTCAGTGAAATTCAGAAGGTTTCATTTTTCCTGTTTCCAGAAAAAGATGTAGATTTTATTCTTTATTTTTAAATTTGCATAAGCTTGTGTATGAAATGCTTTCTCTGTAAATATAGATCAGTGTTTACAGGAAATCTTCCCACGGAAGACCAGTTAGAGAAATATTGCTAAATTAAACTCTTAATTTCTGGCACTACTGAAAGTATTCATGAAGTAGCTCTCTAGAAATCACCTGAAACAAGTTCGTTTGCTGTGTGAGAATACACTAAAGTAAAATCAGTTAGAAGCTTCAAACATCTCTGTACTCTGCTACAGAAAGGAGAGCCTTCTGACTCCTTTGTGTAAATATCATCAGATAAAAAGAAGCAATAGAGGTCACAGTTTATTCTAGAAGCTGTGAATTTCTTACAACTAGTGGCTAGTAGAGAAAATTTTCCTTTTCTTCCGTCCTCCCTTCAGACACCTTAGCATACCAGCTGTAATGCATGTCTCATCCAACCTGGTAAGGTTATATATTCAGGTTTCAACATGATCAGTCATCCTCAATACTCTTGCAAATTCTATGTCACCACAATACTCATTATACACACAATAATGCACAAATAAAATTTATATATACATCTACCTATATATGTATATAACAATGCATAAATAAAACAAATTCCCCAACTGCTGTTAAGGTGGACCTTCCTCTGGGGCTGCCCAGATATACTGGCACAGTCTGTGGGAGTCTCCTGGTTCAGACTGCGGGCTCTCAAGGAAGGAATTGTGTTTTCCTCTGCATCTTTAGATAGAAATTAATATAATATCAAAGTTTGCTATGTAATTAATAAAAACATTAGCTAACTAAATAGCTTGACTTATTTCTGTATGCTGAATAAATAGAATGTTTTAATTGGTCACCTTGGATGGATGATGAGAGAGTGGTTTCGACTTTGCACATTTCCACTTTGTCAAGACTTCCAACAGCGTTTCTCATCTTCAGAACTGGAAGTGATAGAGAATAAGCGCATTTAAGATTTATCTAGACAATTCATTATTAAGCAAACAGCAAAAAAGTGGTCCTGTTCTAGCATACAAATGAAAACTAAATCTTTTTCATATAGTCTTAACTGCATCACTCTCGCCAATGACAGTTTTGCTTAGTAAACAATCACATTGTTTCTATGTCTTAGGCCATAATTTACAAATACTGTAAGGTTTGAATAAGAAAGTCAAAATTAATCCCTATAGAACCAATCTAAGACAAGAGACCAAGCTTTAAAATAAATCTCGGTAGCTTTCAATATCCCTTAAATTTCCACCCAGCAGAAGACTGACATTTTTATTTAGCACCCAGCTTATCTCACACATGACTACCTGTGTCAAAGCATGCCAGCATGAAATACAAGAATGAATCATCCCTCAGGAGAACTATGGCCTAACAGTTCAGGTACAGACACAGTAACAACCTGACTAATTCTTTGGCTATGATCCTTGATGCTTTGGGATAACATTTTTCAATCCCTTCTCCCTGGTTCCACTAATCAATGCCCCCTTCAGTCACATAACATTGGTTTAAGGACTGTGGGCTACTGATCATGTCTATGGTATATGACAGAATACCTCTAAAAGCTCCACAGGTGCCTGAAGGAAATATTGCATAAACAAACTATTCAAACCTAGTAATAAAATATTGTCTATATTGCTGTAAAAATAGTACAGTAAATGAAAGATTAGAATGTGATGGAATTTCCTAAGTCTCAAAACTTGCTCCATTATGATCAAATGAGGGAAGTGTTTAGCATACATTAAAGGGTTTACCATTAAAAGTTGTACCTTTTCTTCTACTTTGATCCATTAGTAGCTCATTGTATCTGAGCTTTTTATTCTCTGCATTTCAGCTCACTGTGAATCCATTGAAAAAGACTACAGGATGACTGGGCTGACAAAGACTCCAGGTATTAGTGTTTGAATTGCTAGACCATTCAGTGGTAGTTTTAAAGGTATATTAAAAGTTTTAAATTATTGTCTGCTTTGCAGTTTCTCTGTTAAATATTTCTTTTATACTACAGACATCTTTATCCAGTAAATTTTTTACCTTTTTGACAATCCAGTGCTCTGAACTACAGAGGAAATTACTGGTGGATTTTAAGCTTCATCAAACCATGATAAGTGCAAGGTCCTACAGCTGGGTTGGAGCAATCCCAGGCACAGCTCCAGGTTGGGCAGAGAAGAGATCCAGAGCAGCCCCATGGAGAAGGACTGGGGGTGTTGGTCAGTGAGAAAATGAACATGAGCCAGCTTCAGTGTGCGCTCGCAGCCCAGAAAGCCAACTGTGTCCTGGGCTGCATCAAAAGAAGCGTGACCAGCAGGTCGAGGGAGGTGATCCTGCCCCTCTACTCTGCTCTTGTGAGA
>JANRGW010047653.1:10031-71275 GCA_024733675.1 Psilopsiagon aymara
ACCCCCCCCCCCCCCCCCCACACACACACTAAGAATTTGTCACAATGGTAAGATCACTAGAATTACCAGATTGTCATGAAGCTTAAAATCCACACATCTCAGTGACATGCTGTGTAAAAAGACAAGTACATCTAAAGGACATAAATAAGACAATTCAATAAAGCAGTGACAGTGTGTATGAAAGTATTTTCAGGTTCCAAATCACAGCATCTTTGATATCATTGCAGCAGTCATAAAGGAAAGCTGCTATTAAAATTAAAATCATTATTTCAAAATAGTAAGGAATGCCAACTATATCATCCAGTAGGCATTGTATAACTAAATAAAACATTAACACTGCACATTAGAAGCAAACTCAGGAAAATCAGTGTGGGCGTATCTTTAACTCAACAAGTATATCAGATCTCAGACATACCCAAACCACACAACAAAGTAATTCCAATCATGGTTTGTTTTTTAAAGACTTTCCACGCAGTTTTACACAGGCATAAACAGGTTAAATGAGATCTTCCTTAAGAAAACAAGGTAACTACTCATCTGTGTTTATGATGAATTTATATTTGACATCAATGTGTTTATTGCATCATTCATTAGGTATATTATCCTAAATAAGGGCCTCTTACCTAAATCAGAAAGGCTTTACAAGCACTTAATGTATATTGAGATAATTCAAGAGCACTTCTGAATGAGCAACCTAATCTGATCTGCCTGTACTGTTTCTTCAGGACAGGCTCTATCTCAGTCCTGTTTGATCAGAGCTTTTCTGTGGAACCTGAAAGTGGGGAACATCTTCCAAATTGTCAGAAAAAAACTCATTAAAATGTGAACTTCAGGCACACTTTCCTCACAGGGCTTTAATTTCTCACAGCACAACCACTGTTCCACATGTCATTTTATTTCAATTTGAAACCCTTCCTAATTATCATTTTATCTTGTTAAAGGGTGAAAATTCTCCAAGTAGGGTATTTCTCTAGAGATTTGTTTCTAGCAGAGAGACTTTGTTCATATGTACAATCTGATTTACTGTCCTTCATTCATCAAGGTCTAAGGCTATTCTTCTGCCAGAACCAAGCACAGAGGCTAGCCATAAAATAACCAAAATAATTCCAATATTTTTCTTCCTTCTTTTCAAATATTTAGCATTTAAAGCAGAATTAAAGCAGAATTCCCCTCTTGTTACCTGTTTTCAGCCATTAAAAGCTTTCTGTTCAAATAAACACCTTAATAGTACTGGCTAACACATCAGTTCTCATACATGACAGCCACATACCAAGTTCAGTTCCCTTACAGGTGGATGTTTTTTCAGGGTGGATTCCCAAGGCTGGGATCCTTGGGATCCCAAGAAAAGGGGCAAAGAGCCTGAAGTTAAAGAAAACTGATTCTTCCCCAGGTGGCAGAAGCTAACGTGCATCCTGAGGCAGGCAGTTCTCTAGGAAGCCGTATCACTACATTTCATCAGAAAATCTGAACCTCACACAGCACACCAGACAGGACTAATGTCCCCATAATCTCCTTGGTAAATCCAAACCTATTTCAAGTTATATCTACACAACTAAAAATCAAGTTAACTTGGAATGAAATCTTATCTAATCCCCAGATGGGCTAGAAACCAAAACGGAGCAAGAAAACACAGTGATAGGAAATCTGGTGTTCAAAGCTCTTCTACTCTACTGCACTTTCCCCATGACCTAAGACAAATCTTTTCAACTGTTTCTGTGCTTGCTTCTACTCCTCCAAAAGCAGAATTCACATTTCAGAAGTTGTGGAATATAAATCATGTTTACAACTCTGAACAGTATATAAGAAGCACAAAGTCGCATGTAAAACTAGCTAGTTCTTCACTGTGAAATTAGATTGTCTGTTATTCTTACATACAACTAATTTTGTAAATAGACTATGCTTATCTTGGAGCATCTCATAAGCCTCAATACTGAGAAAAATGTAAGCTTTAAGCTATACTACATTCAGCAACACAAAGTAATAATTCAAATCCTTGTTGAAATTCTCAATAGAAAGTACTGGACAAATAAGCACTACAGTCTTAAATCTTAAGATAACCCCTCTATTCTCTGGAAGAACCTACCCACAAATTTGTCAACAAGCACTCTGGAAACTCTCTTTTCTTAGTATTACACTTGCATGAAATATCTAAATTGCTGAAAGAGTCAGCCTTACACTACAGTACAATTCTTTGCCTGGCTATTGGTAGACCTCATGCTATGGACTCTGGAAGCAACAGAAACCAATTTCTGTGTGATCTATTAACATTCATCCTTCATTCTGAAACTCTAGTGGCCAGTCCAATTTTATATTTATGAGCACTACTCCAAACAAGCAAAAGGTCTCCTGCTGTTTTCTGCAGAATGAAAGCATGTGTCTGACAGGAAGCAAAGAAAGCTATTTCAGGATTATTCACTTGGCTCAAAGTTGAACAGGATTTCAAGATGAAAACATAGCAGTTCCTTAAAACAACATAACACCTTTGTGCTTTTTCAGGAGCATTTAATATGAAAAATAAGTAAATTCATGTATTTTGTTAGCTTAAAAAAAGACAATTTCAATTTGGGTCTTTGATAACAGCAGTCTGGGGGAAAGTCTCCCCATTTATTTAGAAGAAAGTACTTTCTGCAGAAGATAAAGAGCCAGGTTAACAACAGGTTAATATCTGTCATCTGACTGAGATCACTGTTTCCCATTCCAGTGGCTAACATTACAGGGGCTACAACAATTAAACCATAAGAAAGCCATAACCTATGTAATGTAATAGTTGTATTAGTCAGGCAGATCATTTTACACGGGTATTCTGAAAGATTTCATAAGGATTCCAGATGTAAATTCTTGACAAAAAAGGAAACGATAGAAGTGTCTCAAAGATTTATTTTTACTTTCTGTTCAGCACAGTGAGCACATGGTAGAATAATGAGTCCATTCATTCATAATTGCAGATGTTTTACACATCTTGCTGAAACGTGCAATAATGTGTTATATGGAGCTCTCTCTTCTGTTTCCAAAGTGTTACAACAATTACTCTTTGATTTGCATGTTTGAAGTGTATACATATATGCATAAGCTCTTCTGTACTCCTGTTACACTTATCACTGTTAGAACTCATGTCAATCACAAATCGAATCATCTCACCACTGGAAGATAGGGATGCTGTAATTATTGATACATAAATACACCATTTACATTCAAAAAGGTTCTGGCAAGCCAAGGAATTAGGGTTCATTCCTGTACACTACACAGTGTGAACTTCTTCACTGATGATGGCTCATAACAGCACATCATACGACATCGATATTTATATTACCACTAGAAGATTACTTCCAGTCATTCTGGAAAGCCCATAAGCTAGCTGGTTCCCATGTACAAAAAACTTACATAGTATTTAAATAAACTATTTCAAACAAAGCAAAAAAACATACTAAGCAGTAAGAAAACCTAAGTTTTTAGGTAATAACAAAAGGAGATATATATATTTTTTTAATCAAGTACTAAAACTCTTTGGATTAATTTACTCCAATTCCACAGATTTTTATCCCCTTCCCCTCTGGCACTCAAGTCCCACTACTTCTCCTGTTCTTTCTTCTTCCTTTTGCCGCAAATCAGGATAGTCTCCCTATAAAATGTTGCATTCCCTCTAGTTTTATAATCAATGCTTTATTAGACTGATATGCTTCCAAAGACATTCTGCTTCTAACCACATTGCCCAAAGGTTATTCTTTACATCTTTTTCAGCCCTGCCAACTTCTCCCATCCAAAGTTGCTTTGCCAACATGTTTTTTGGTCTATGTCAACAGGGATTTTGCTGCATGGACTGCATCAAAGGGCTTTTGGGAGAACAGTGAAACATTTTCTTGTGGATAATAGAGATTTGCACTTTGACATGCTCTCACACAAGCCACACCTCACACACTGCTTGAAGTTTCCAATTTCCCACTATACCACTGAGTTTTCCTATAGTTAGTCTCAAATATTACCTACAGCAGGAGAAAAAATAATGCTTCATGTTATTTTACTAGAAAAGAACATAATGAAGAGTTACTGACATTCCAGTTTTCCCAGGAAAAGAGAAAAATGGCAATTTTGAAGTATCCACACAAAGCAAGCTGGCCAATCCTACCACCAAAAAAAATGGTACAACAGGTCTTTTGAGCTTTTAGTATTTCCCACCATTTTCTATCTTAACTGTGGATTATATACAATTTTTTTTAGGTTGCAGCTTCGCACAGGTAGCACTGAATAAAATTCCCGTTATTGATGGATATAGACTGACATTCTCATTCATCAAGTCTGCATCATTATTCTTGCTAGAACATAGGTGTCATGGTTTAAGCCCCGGCATAACTCAGAAAACCCTGCAGCCTGTCTCACTCTCCCCCCTTCCTCCCCCTATCCCCTCCCAGTGGGATGGGGAGGAAAATCGAAAGAACGTAACTCCCATGAGCTGAGATAAGAACAGTGCAGTAACTAAGGCATAAAACAAACCACTGCCACTACCGCCAATAATAACGATAAGGGAAGTAACAAGGGAAGAGAATACAACCACTCAATACCCACTGACCAATACCCAGCCTGACTGAGCAGTGATCCAACCCTTCCGGGTGACTGCCCCCAGTTTATATAGTGGGCATGATGTGCTGTGGTATGGAATACCTCTTTGGTCAGTTTGGGTCAGGTGTCCTGTTCCTGCTTCCTCCCGGCTTCCCCTCCTCCCTGGCAGAGCATGAGGCTCAGAAAGTCCTTGGGCAGAGTAAACATTACTGAGCAGAAACTGAAAACATCGGTGTTATCAGCGCTGTTCCCAGGCTGAAAGTCAAAACCATAGCACTGCACCAGCTACTAAGGAGAAAAATGACTGCTACTGCTGAACCCAGGACACTAGGTAAAGCTTATTTTTTCCCTATAATTTCTACCTAGTCAGAATGAGTTAAGAGGCTTGATCTTACAATGCATACATGATACAAAATGAATTATGTCAAAGCAGGAGAAAGAATTAGTAATGATGACTGAATCTTAGAAGAGTTTCTGATTCGATTAATGAAGGGTCTTAACATGTACTTTACACAAAATTACATTAATCTGAAAAAGTGGGGTGAACACTGAAATAACATCTGTGAAAGTCTCACAAGCCCACTCTTGGCTTTCAATCCAGGTGAGAAATACTAGGAATATGATTCCTTCAGGATTTTGGGTTTTCTGCTTGTAGTTACTGCTAGTCAAGAACAGTAATGTAAGACCCAAACAGATGGCAAAAGAGTTGCAGAAACATTCTGGATTTGAGCTAGAGAAGGTAAATGTTAATTCACGCTCAAAGTAATCGAGTTTATTTACTTAAAACACTTACTGCGGTATGCTGTAGTCCCTGCAAAGAACGAAAATCTAACCATGGATTGAGTGACTCATCACACAGTTGGAGGAGGCAAGAATAAGTTACAAGGCCCAAATCCATGTTTTCAGACAATTAAGCTATTGCAGATTTTCATATGGGTGAATGCTCTAGAGACAACTGATAGAGGCTATTAGCTGGAGCAATGAAGATTTTAATTTACACAACTAATAAATATCTTCTTTTCCATCAGATTTTTTTTTTCATGACTAAAGGCGAAGGGGGAGTATGAGAAACAAATTTGCCATGAAAAACCATTTTTCACCCATGTGGAAAAGTCAAACTTCCCCAATATGACGATTAAGCAAAAAATTAATGATTTTGCCTGGAGGATGCATTTTTTTCACTATGTTATGAAAAACTATTGAACTAATACAGCAAGTTTTGTGTGGAAAGGTAATTTTTGTCTGGATCAGGAATTAAAAGACAGGAACACTTTGGAACATACACTTTAACATGACCAGTGATAGCATAAAAAGTTATGGGGGTTTTATGGTTTTTATTGTGGAGTGCATCTGGTTTTGGGGGGATATTTTGGTTGTGGGGTTTTTTGTTGTTTTTTTGTTGTGTATTTCTTGGGGTTTTTTTAAGTGTTCTACATTCTTTGTATATCACATTTAGGCTAAAAACTAAACATCAATTTTGCAAAACCTAAATTATTCTACACATGACATTGTATTAGACAAGCTTTGAATTTTTTCCCTTGAATACTAAAGGCTCGTGTGGCAGACACTGAAGCAATGAAACAAAATCTACAGAAGAAAATGGAATTATATAGCCTTAAGCATTATGGTATGTGGAGCCTGCATGCTGTTCTTTGTTAAACAAGTGCCATATTCCCTGTCTGTCAGGGCTCCAGTTTTCAGCAATAGTTCAGCACTGCCTCTCTAAATGACACATAGCAAGGAAAATAAGGTTTTCAATGAAGCCTTACACAATTAAAATGGTAAATATTTCACATACTATTCTGGTGTCTGCAGGAGGTAAAGCTTCACATGGTGCTAACTTATCTTCCACAGCCAAAGGAAATGAAGCAGTTTCAGCCATCAGATGGCATGCCTAAATACGTGCTCCAAAGGAGATTGCACATGCTTCGCTTCAGTGAAGGGAAAAAGAAAAAAAAAAAAAAGAAAAAAAAAAAGGAAGAAAGAAAGAGAAAGGAGAAGAAAAAAAAAAAAAAAAAGGCGTGAGGTGGCAAAGAAGCCAAATTACAAAGAGAGCAGCTCAATCTCATAAAACATGCAGTGACTGTGGGTCATACTGCGCAAGCAGTTTTTCGGCAGAGCATTTCTTTGATTTCTATAGGGAGTTTAGCTTAAAAATTGATGAGACAATATTCCCTTATAAAAGCAGCCATGTTGGGGGGGAGGGGCGAATATCTTACCTATTTAAGTTTCACGCCTGTTCCCACTGAAGTCTGACAAAATCATCAACTCCAGTAGAGCAAGATCATCCCTCAAGCCCCAATATTTAAAAGCTCTTTGTCACAAAAAGCTAGTTTGCAGAATAGGATCAATACAACTGCTTGCAAATAAAGTTTGGCAAGTGCCTAAGAACTTGCAAGGACTGGAGCCCAAATCACTGGATGGGTTGTTAGAGTCACTTGTCTGTACCCTCTTCTTTAGAGCTACAAGGAGTAGGGTAAATGAAACAGAAGCACGAGCAGAATACACGCGCAGAAACGCAATTTATCTGCACCAAGTATACCAATTTATTAACTACGAAGCGATCAACATTTTGCTGTGCCTTTACAACATTAACAGAGTGTAATCCCAGCAAGATTTAGCCCTGGACTGCTACCTTAGGTGCACTTACTGAGCTAGCCACAGGAGGGCTCCACCACCGCTCCCAGCGCTCCAGTCGGGGATACGCTGAGCTCTGTAGAGGCAGACGGGAAGAGGAAACGAGGCGGCTGCCTGGCAGGGTTATTTAAACATGCAAAAGCTCCATTATAAAACGGGTAAAAAGTTTTGAAATACTATACCGCAGTTAATAACAGAAAATTACTGAAGGATTTTACATGTCACTGGCTCTTCAACTTTAAAAACACGGGAACAAGAAAAGTCTAATAACTGCCTGCAAGAACAAGTTAACATATTTCACTGTTATACGTCATAAGGGAGACTTCTGCAAGTGCACACAAAGGCTGAAGTCTGTAACAGCAAACCTGCTTTGTGCAGTTATTGTGCACCATTTATACCAGAACACTTGAGTGTTCAGTCTAAATTCCCCCTGTCCTCAGCTGCACGCAAGTGTTGTGCATTTTCTCCCATAATGACCAAGAACAGGGATTAAAACTAGATATGAAAAACACTCAGTCACAATGGTGAGAGAGCTGGAAGTTAACAACATGGCAGCACCATGTGCTAGGGCTCAGCAACAAAAAAAGGTCCAAATACACAGTGCCTTCTTTGGAGGAAAAAAAAACCAAACCAAACCAACTCGTGCCTTTGATTTTCCCAACCACTTTGCAAATTCACAGAAGAGTTTTGCATTAAAAAAAAAAAAAAAAAAAAAAAACACAAAAAAAAAAAAAAAAAAAAAAACACACACAAAAAACCCCCACACACAAACCCCAACCTAAAAATACCAAAACAACCCCACCACAACCCTAAACCAAAGCAAGAAACAAGGGGAGTGGAGCATGGCACAAATGCTGACAGCAGCAATAGCATTCCAAGACTGAAAGAAGAGATATTTTGGAAACACCTGGTATAAGGAGCATTACTTGTAACACAGGTGTTTGGGATCCACCCCCAAAAAGCTTCATAATCTTGGTTCACAACTGTAGTATGCTTAATCCAGACCCTTAGTACAAAGAGCAGTGCAAATCCTTGAGAACACTCAGACAACAGGACTCAAGTTGCTCCACATTTCTAGCCCTAGTTTTCTGCACCTTGCTCAAAGTCAAGCGTTTCATTTTGTTCCAAATAAAAGCAATTTTTTAGGGATTTCTGCCAGAGCAGCAAAGTCAGAAGGATTTCAAAGTGCAGCGGGAATTTAAAGAATAAAGGCAGAATATCCCATCACCTGCAAAGCGCTGATAATGACAGCAACTGAGCTGGAGAACCACTTGGAATATTTAATCTGGCTGTGGTACAGATTAATTAGATACTGACTTTAAAGTGCTTTAAACATGAAAAGCACAAGATAAGGGTGTTATCTTTAGCCTCATCACCACCAGCATTATGCCTCATCCTAACGGTACAAGGCACCTGGTGATACACTGGGTTATTACAGTGGAGAACTAGTTCCATGCTTGCATGGCTTTCTGCAAAACCGTGACCAGGTTTCACTCTGATCAATAGTTCAAGTAGCTTGAAGAGTTTAGAAAGACAGCAGGACTGAGCTGCAGTACAGTTTTCTATTGAATATTTGGCCAAACTAATATATTATACACACATTAAAAATTCCTTTATCTGCTTTTAAGCAAGTAGCAACTGGCTGTTGGTTGATGTTTGCAAAAAATTAACCACTGCTCATCCAGAGCAGCCCAATGGCACAATTTCTAATGTATTCCGCTTAAAAACAAACAAACAAACAAACCCGAAGCAAAATCCATCACCTAAAAAAGAAACAAACAAACAAAAAAATAAATCATTACAATAGTAGTGATTTTCCCTTTCAAAGGCTCAGGAGCTGTGACAGTTACAAAGCAATTAACTCCCTTTGGCTTTATGAGACTACATATACAAACATAACTCCTAAAGCCATTCAAGTAGATTAGAGAACATTGGTCCAAAGATTAACACCTGTTTTTAAAACCACTTCTACTGCAACAGTGGGAAAGCAGCCTTTTACTTATCTATTGCTGTTTAGACCAAATTCAGACAACAGTACACTGCAGCACGTGGCATCTGCAGTTCCAATTAACTCTTAGAAAAGCAGCTTTCACTTATAGTGATGGAAGGAAAAAGATTCAAACATTCTGCTCTCTGACTGCACATCAGTAACATGGAAATGTAGAATTACACAGTATGCAAAATAAATGCATGCTTTTCCTTCAAAGGCTACCATCTCTAGCTTCTATATGAAATCTAGCTACATTCTCCAAGATAAGAGAAGCAAGGATAGGCAAACAGAACTCAGTTCTGTGGTGCAATAAAATCCCTCAATATACAAGTACTGTACAAGGACTGCCATGGACCATGGACCAGAACAGCACCTTCCTGCACAGACCTGAGGAATTAAAAATATTTCACACTTGCAATAACCATATTCATCAAATATTCCACCAGGAAATTGGCCTGCAGAATAAAGCTAGGAAAAGTTTCAACCAAGATGTGATTTACAGCTTCTATTCTTAAACTTAATCCATGATCTGTAATAAAGCTAAGAAATAGATTAATACCATAGGATGTTAGATTCAGTGGCTTGCTGCAGCCTTCAGAATTTTCTGCAAGTTACTATGCTACTTGAAAATACATCCTCCAAACTGTGAGAGCTTGGGTGTGAGGAAACTGGTGATTGGGAGGCATTACCTTGCCTGAAGGGATGCAATAGAGAGAAAGTTGCACTAAGTAATATTCTCTGTCAGCAGCAGAAAAGCTTGGGGATGGACGTAATTATGGAGGAGACAGGAATGCTAGAGTGCCCCAAAGCATGCTATCTACATCAAAAATATATATTTATATCAGTTTGACATCTCAATGATACTGAATTGCTTTTTAGAAAAAAAAAATAAAATAAAATAAGCTTGCCAAACAAAAATTAGAAAAGAAAAACAGGACTTAGGGACTGAGGAGGTATTTCCTTATAATAAAAGGAAACCACACAGCAACCATGAAAGATTATGAAGTGAATAGCACATTTTCCATGGAAAACAAGATGCAGTCACAAGAATACACTAGCTAATATATGAGAGGGAGAATAATAAATCACAAAGGTCTTCAGTACTCCAATCAAAAGTATGGAGGCATTATTTCATAAGTAACTTCACATATGGATACACAGACCTTCATTAATTCAACCTCTCGTTGAAAGGAAGGTATCCAACAGAAAAGCTCCATGACACAAGACCCAGTGAGAGAACGCACAATAACTCAGAATTTCATTTGGTTTCTATCCAGACAAACTGAAGCAAGTTGATTTTACATTTAAATAAGTTGCAGTTTTCCAAGTCACCACAGAAAAATTCTGCAGGCTTTTCCCAGAATCAACTTTGTGACTCTCCTACAAAGTATACTAGAGATATGCCAGTGGATTTTATAAGCTCTGCCACTTAAGGTGCCTCATTTATTCATTGTTTTAGAGCTCAGGGAGCACATAAGCACATACCTGATCCCCCTTCTGAGCAACAGGGCCTGCAAAACTACTGATTTCACAAGGTCGGTAGTTCACCTGAATGTCAACATCAGAACCATGATAGGTGTCTAAATATAACCACCTTTATACTAGATGATTCTGCCTAACAAAGGCTCCAAGCTTTTGCCATGACTGGCAAGCCTTCCATTTCAAAACACAGGGTGTTTCCAATGGAACATCAGCAACTTGGTTATGGCACTGCTGGAGCAACACGAGACATGAAGACCTGCCACCAGCTTTTATATAGGTCTTTCATATAAACAAGTGTTCTGCACATAAATTGAGAGAGACTTCAATAGAAATCTTTGCATTTCAACAGAAGTCTACTTTGCTGCTTTTAAGATCAAAGAGACTTACATTAACATCATGTGGCTTGCGGAAGAAAAATACTTAAAACCCACCCAGGACAAAAGCTTAGTGAACTGCAGAAAAACAGCCAGGGGAAGGAACAGGAAACAGAATGGATAAACCAGTTCATCTCTCAGAAATAGGAGTGATTACAGATTAGCCTGGCAAACTGAACATTTCTAGGAAGTGCTGATCTGCCACTGTGTTGCCAAAATTAGAGAAACTATGTAGGAAGCAATTAGCTACTGTAGCTTCTCCCCACTTAAAATGATTATTCAAGGCTATATTCTAATATGCAGTTGGCCATACCAATTCAGTATGTAACTATTGGCATTAAAAATACCATTTATTCAATCTCAACTCCAAAAATCAAATGGAGTGGAGAGAAATAACCGTTCTTTACTTGACCCATTCCACATTTCTACTCCCATTTGATGCTCAACACGCAGCTTTGTTGCACATATTGTATGAGTGTCCTCCATAATTAAAGCTCTATTTGAACCTCCCTCCTCCTTCCCACATCACTCTTGGTTAGATCAAAACAGTGGAGACAAAAACTGAAACATGCCTGGGGTGCAGTGGGAGAGAAGAAAGACTATTTAACAAAGCTGGCTAATGGTGGTGAGAAGGTGAGAAGCAAGGTGGTTGATTTTTTGCATCTCAGAACTGTTGAGCCTACAAATGTTACTGAAATCACATCTGGGAACAAAGCTCTGCTTTAAGTATGTTCACCCATGAATGTTGCTAAGCAATGGGGAAAAGACGAGGGAGAGGGAGAGTGCCTGACTTTAGAAGGATAGAAAGGAGGTATAAAAGTAAGGCTTCTATACAGCCTTATTTATATGAACTTTCAAGTTCTTTGTTTTTATTGCCTGTCTTCCAAGCAATCTGTACTACAACCAATCTGATCTAGTACAGTATTTATACCAATGCACACCCAGCACGCAGAGAGTTGAGCTGCATCCTGGAGAACTGGCACAAGCAGTAATGCACCAGAACTGTCAACATCTGTCTCCGGATTAAACAGGTAAGAACCAGAGAAACCGTCCTGATGAAACTATTATAGAATTTGCTGTCTATATTTTAGAGAAGTACTGCAGACACTTATTTTTATGTAGCTTAAACTATGTACAGTATTGAAAATGCTTGTGTTAGCTACAGCTTGCTCTAACTCTGTTCCTGTGCTAGTAGTTACAGAAAGGTGTGGTATTTTATCAGTTAAAACAGATAAATGCTGTTTCTTCATCTGACTTAAGTGAACATTTTCTGTCCGCTCTCTACTAGAATATTGATATTGTAACAGCTTCCTGGTTTGCTTTAATAAGATTATTTCCAATCTTCAGGAAAGCAACTACACATTTTAAACTGTAGACAAATACACTGCCTCATATAACTTCACAGCAGAAAACATTTGTTGCCTTGTTCAGCTAAATGCATCCATAAACTATAGCATGTACATTTGTAAAGCATGCATTATTGAAACAGTAAATTGAATTCTTTGTTTCATTTTTACATGGCAGTATTTTGTGGGGAGTTTTTTTAATCATCATAAATACTTTGGAATGCTTATCTCTATTACTCCGAATTATATTCTGTATACTAAGGCATGTGCAACCTTCCAGGTCATTTCATAGGCATTAAACTTTTCTGTATACCTGTCATTTTAACAATGGCTAATAACTCAGCTGGAAAGAGTGTGACACTTGTTGCTGAGTAACAGATGTCTGCATACACAACATGAACTAGTAGCATTTCTCAGCCTAAGATCCTCATTATGATTAAATACCTAGTCAGTCTTCTAGTTAAATGGAACATGAATGCCTTTTCCAAAATTCAGGATATTCTAAATATGATCACTTCTGCAGCACTCCAGCACTGTTCTCTGCATGTGGGATGCATTTCCCTGATGGGCAAATGGTATTTAACAGACTGAATGACAAAGACTAATCAAGAAGATTCAGTCTTGTAATCAAATTTTATTTTGTACACCTTCCATTAGTATTTTAAAAAGCAGAGAAGCTGAACCAAATATTTTAAGCTTAAAGAGGCTCAAACAACATACAATGGCAAGTTAAGGCACATGCTGAAGAAACAACCTAAAAGTTTTCCATTGAAAGGTGATAAATGAATGACTGAGACCAGAAAGCTTCCCATGCCTAACACAAAGTAGGTCAACCTCTTTTACTATATCTTATATACACACACAGGCAACAGCAAATCAGTGGCAATTGCTTTTACAGCTGAATGGTCGCACTCAAACCATCCTTCATCCTCCAAGAAATCATACAGCCAGTCCACTACACAGTGATCAAGTGGATATATAAACTAGGTTGGGAGAAAGATCCTGTGCACAACCATGTTATCAGTTTCTTACAGCAAATCTCTTGAAATGGATGACAAGTAAAAAACATACAGATACACATAATGCTGCATGTTACCTTGCCTAATTAACCTTTTTTTCCCCCCCCTTTTCCTTTTTCTTAATGAAAAGCAAGGAAAGCAAGAACAAATCTTTCCTATCAGCAGCAGCAGGGTTTGCTGCAGGAAGATGATAATTCCCTCCTGCTACTCTGCTGACAACGACCAAGCTTCACAAGGAGGAGCAAGGCATTTTAATCATGGAATTGAAAATCACTGCAGTTTCTAAAGCTTCACCTCAACTTGGTTGATTTACATTAATTTAGGATCAACTGGCTTACAGTGAAATTATGTATTGACGATAAGGGAGGAAGAAAATCTCAGTGCAATTTCCAATTTGTCTGCACATAAGAGGCACATGTCTATGTACATAAATACTTTTGGAGCATCCTGGATAAGCAGGGACCACCAAATTCCCCAAAAGCACCCTGCAAACTCGAAGGCTCCCTAATTACAAATGAAGTGTTTTATAAATGCTGAACTTTAAGATGATACAGAGGATTAAATGGAAAAGATGAAAAATGTTAACTGGCTAGTCCAGATCCAATCCAATGCTTGCTGAAGTCATCAGAAAACCTGTGACAGAAGCCTAGAGGTTTTGGCTGTGGCTCTTTCATGAGATTACCATTCTAACAAAGGCAGCCCATAACAGGCTTCTAAAATAGATGCAAATTCTGTGTCAAAAAGAGTCAGGCACCCCCAAAATTAACAATTTGAGTGCACAGCAGCTCACAGGCAGCAGCTTTGGGCATGTGTCACAACATCTGTTACAAAAACACTAGAAAGCAGACCTGCAGCAAACTGAACCACTGCCAGCTCTCAAGATCTCCCCCCCACCAAGGCTGTCAAGTAAGTGGACAGATGGCAGCCAACGCACTCACAGCCCAGTTAGCTCGGTTAACAATCAAGTATGCTAAGTGATTTCAGATCCACTCTGCACCAAGCATTGTATTTTCTATTGAATCATTAACACTGTGTCCTAATAGGAATATAGTTTGGTGTTAAGAAACTGGCAGATACTGTATTTTGCAAGACAGTTTCTCTGGAACAATTTGTCAGGGAACATCAGATCTGCCTTCATGAATAAAGTCAGACTCTGCCAAGTCTACTGGGCTTTGTTCATAATTTTAATTCTACACTATTTGAAGAATGGGGATGGAAGCAAGCATTAAAATGCAGGTCAGTTAACAGCACAAGCTGCTCCCTCAGATGCACTCAGCTGAAAGAGCAGAGTAGACATTAACAGCACATAGGATATCTCATCACAGTGGCTTTTCTGCCTGCCTGGTGTAGTGCATCATGCCGAGCTCTTCTGGATAGGAGCCTATGGTCAGTCTATGAACATTACACAGACCTTCTGTTAGCTTTCTCTTTGTATTATGACACTGGCTTTCTTCAGAGATGTTTACAGGGCACCACCATAGCTATACGATGAAAATCAGCAGTGGCAGCCAAGAACTAATATGCCCTGCTCTTCTGTTTCAGACATGGAAAGGTGTTAAAAACGTTTCAGGGAGGCAGGCCCAAGAACTCTGCCATGGCACAGAACTCCTTAGCAACATGCTCTGTAGGGCTTTCCTCTCGAAAAAAGGACTGAACGATGCAACTACTGATATGTGATCAGCAGAGCAGGGAAGCCAGAGATACAATTTAACTAAACACGAAAAACAGTGCAAACCTGTCAGAAGTTGAGACAGGGAAAAGAATGGCTTTTTCTGACTCAACTTTATGAAAATCTGATCAGACCTTAGCAAAATTTACTCTTTGCTTCCCAGGTCTTCTTGAAGAAAAAATAATAAAATCTTCTGATGCCATAGCATCAAGAGAGGAGAGACACCACACAACTGTAGGAAAACAGCTGGAAAGCAACTGGATTTCTTGGCACTAACCACCCAGTAAACCTGCAAGAAAAGCCATTAAAAAAAAAGTTCTGCTTCAAAGCTACTCATTAGGCTGGATTAGCAAAGCTCAAGTTTGAATCTTGTGTCTTATTCACTGGGTCCACGCTTGCCTCTTACTGTCTCCCTTCTAGTATCTGCACATAAGAAAAATCAAAGCAGATTTTTTTTTTGGCTTTTTTCAAAACCTTTTTACTGCCATGGATAGATAACGCATTGTATCATTAGTCCAGAAAGAGATAACTACAGAGCGCTGCTTTCTGGATGTGATTAGGTACAAGCAGAACAGAAAGCTTTCACTGAAGAGAAGGGGAAGGGCTTTTTGTTGTGGGGTTTGTTTTTTTTTCCCCATCTGTCAGCTCAGCAACAGTGATGCTGCTCATTCAGCATCTGTGGTCTAATATTTGCCAAGAGTTCGAACTTGACCTTTTGGTTTGTGCCTACAGTAGCCAGGATTCCCAAGTGGTCTCCCAGCCAAACATGAGTCTAGTTTAGGCCTGCTGAGCTTGCAAAATCATACCACCATAGACTATGTTTTGTTGCGGCAGGGTAGAGTCGGAAAACCTAGAATCCTTATATTTCTTAGATTCTTCCTATACTCTGCTTACAGTCCAATAAGATTACATTTTGATGCTTTGAGGAAATAAAGCAAGCAATTCTTATCAAAACACAGCAATCTGGGAAATTAAAATTGCAAAGAAAACCCACAGATGAATACGTGGTAAAATCGTGTTTATCATTTTTTCCTCTTGTTATCTAATATTCCAGCCATCCCAAACTACCTCATTTTTACCTTATATAATGCGGGACAAAGTGAAACATCCAGAAAACACCACAAGAAATACAATTTTGAGGCCAATTCTAATTACAGATAAGCAGGTCTAAAATAGTTGTAGACGATGTGTACATATTAAGGTTAAAAACTAAAAAATGGTATATATACCTTGGAGTTCAATTTTTGTATGCTCTCTTTTCCCCATACCCTTATTGTTGCCTATAGGATCCTTCACTTTTTAATTCTATGATTCATACAATCACGCAACAAAAGCGTTATGTTTATGTTGCATAAGGCCGTATAGCAGAATGTCTGCAGAATAAAGTACACTGATTAAAACAATTTTTATAATGCAATTAAAGACTCAACAACACTGCAATTACAATACTTGTAAAATGCATCTATGTGGAAAGCTATAAAGTTGGAATGAACATGACAGCTTGATCTTGTTGTACAGATATACAATAATTCTTAATCTGTTCTTGCCTGGGCAGGTAAGAGGTTGTGTCCTATTCAAGACTAATTAAAAGGAACACTTGTTCCTTCTGAGTGATGTCATGTCTAGTAACATACATAAATTAATTCGTGTCAGTTTTGGCCATGTTGTGTCATGCCTTTTTTTTTTTTTTTAGGTATATCAGGTACTAATTTTTAATTCAAGATTATTATAGATTGTCTACACATTTTACAACCTCTGTAGAGAAAGATTATGTACTTTTTATAAAGCACCAGTGAATGTGTAAGATGGTTTATTGCATTTTGGTTGGTTTGTTTGATCTTTGCTAGTTAACTGGGCTAAGTCACATGGCATGAAGAGATTACATGCTGTTTGGGCATCTATAACATTAACATAGAGTGGTTATCACAAAAGCTCAATAATAGCCACCTATCCTTAGCTTATTGCCTCAAGGAAACAGCACTGTCTCCAGCACCAAATCCAAAATAACATCACATTAAACATGCAAAATTCGAGAAGGTCTCAGCCTTAAGCATCCTTTGATCTTTCATAACAGAAGGAAGTGTAAACCAAGATCAAGTTTATTAAGCACAGATCAAAGTGCAGTCTAGTTCCTTCCTTTCCAGCAGCAATTAAAAATTGGAGGTAAATTTCTAGAGAAAAGTTTTGTATTTACAGGTTATTTTTTGCAAACAGGTAATGTGCTATTCTAATTTTAAAAACCAGCTTCTGGACACTGTGGCCTACGTTTCTCCTAGCCCTAGCTTGAAAATTGTTCTTCCTCACCTGACATCAGGATGCAGGTTAGTCTGGAGCATGGACGTACAGCACTCATTATGAGCTAACAAGTCACAGTATGACTGCAAAACTCAGACGTTTGAGCTTTACATTCTAAAATGTATTTTACCTACACAAGACATCCTTCCAACTGATTCAGCTTTCGCTGAGAGATTGATGGTAGAGGTTATCTGAAAACTCATTAGGAAAAAATTCATTAGGTAAAAAATTCATTAGGTAAAAACAAGTAAAAAATGGATTCCACCAACCTTAGAAGACCCTTGGAAATTACCATCTGCTCCTAGTAGCATGTGAATTCATAATTTAAGTGCACTGCACCACAAAAAAAAAAAAAAAAAAAAACTATACTGCACTTGGATTTCTTAGATTTCACTTTTAGGAACAGTTTAGTCACTTTTTATATCCCAAGAATTATAAATCTTTATAGCAGTGGCAGCTTGAAATGCTTCATAGTGCCTAATGCCTTTGAAACTTAATTGTAGAATGCTCTTAATATGGCCTTTAAAATAAAACACAATCTAAGTACCATAAAAAACTTACAGCTTCTTCCACACTTAAATTCCGTCAGCAAAAAGCAGTATCTTGTAGTTTTGCAAGTCAAAGCAGCAGCTGCATATGCTAACATACAATTCAGGGTAAGCAGATGCCATTAATGATTGAGACTTTTATGACTGAATCTTTTTTCCAGATATGAGCTAATACGAAACTAAGGTATCTGAATAACACAATTCTTTTGTGTATTCATACAATTATAATCAATCTTGAGAGATGACAAATATTCTCATTAAAATCCTTATCAGTCAGCAGTGGGTTTGACCTACTGTTCCTACTAATACAGGTAGCATGGGATTGGCTTCTTGTAAGGCATCATCACCTTTAGCTCACCTAAAAGTTCACATACCCTAAAGTACGATTTATTTCTTAAAAGATCGGTTGACAGACAAGTGATAACAGCTAAAATTCAGATTACATCCTTTAATAAAACACAGCCTTATCTCTCCAAATTAACTCTTCACTCCCTCTTCTCCTGCTCTTTCCCAAGACCCTCTGTTACATTCCAGTACCACCAGACCCCACATGTCAACAGCTGGATTATGTCCAGGTTCATCTGCTTACAGCTGGTTTCAAAACAATAAGACAGAATGGCATTTATCCATATAGATGTGCAGCTATCATTACCATACTATATTCAGCTCTCTCCTGCTATTATTTGTCAAGTGCTTCTCAGTATAAAGAATTAGAAATTTTTTAAAAAAAAACATTTCAAAACTACAGCCAATACAGACATGGTTTGCTCCATTGCCAAATCAGTTGCATAATACTGCTGCCCTTTTATAAAGATAGATCACACTGGCACTTCAGAAATGGCTGCAGTTTCCAAGTGATGACAGAATTTCACATCCCCGCCCTATTCCCACTGAGTGCAAGGATCCTTTCCAATGCCTGCAGCAATGCTTTGAAGTAGGTGCAATTGCAGCAAATGCAAAAGATTAAAGGATTCCAGAGTTCATGGAGAGAGGTGCAGAGCTCACTATCACCAGTGAAATTCAACTACACATTTTAATTTTTTATTTAAAGAACTTCATCAGAAGAGTTACACCATAATACCTTTCCTGAGGACATATTTCACATAACTATGTTACCTGTAACTAAATCCTTAGATGCAAATAAATGGACATACATTCAGCCTTCCACCATTGCTCTCAGATAGTGCAGGATCTCACACACAGACAACAGCATACCAAGAACTGAAAGATTGAAATATGTTGAAAATAGGCAGCACTACTGCAACTTTTTCTTTTTTAAGCAGCTTTCTCAAGAATGTTTAGAGAAGTTTCACATTTAAAGCATCCTCCTACAGGCGGAAGATGCAATACTTCTGACAGACATTTTCCTTTTTGATAGGCGTTTCACTGATTCAGTATCCTGTCAGTTTAGAAACTAGGAGGCAGGGCTTTCAGAAAGCAACTAATGACATGTGAGCCCCAACCACTGTGTCCCCCTCCAAAGTTGGTTTACCAAGCACTATTTCCTTTAAAGCAAGGATTTTTTTTTAATGCTTATTATCTTCAGATCACAACTGTTAACCAAGTCAAAATTGACGACTCATGCAATGAAGATTTCCATGTAATTTCTGAGTGACATAACATATGCAAAACTGCATATCCACGTAGTAACATGAAATCTGTGTGCTAAAACATATAACATCTGCTTGTAGAGGGAACAGTATAACATAGCATCCAGCAGATTTAAGTTCTGTTTGCAGTAATATGAAATAGACTACTCCCTAAAACTTTCTGATGAGTTTACAGTTGTAAACAAAGCAAATCAGAGGCACTGATTTTTATTTCTGTTGTTTAGAGATAAGTATGACAGATGTGGAAACAGGACTGGTTTTACATTAAAGGCCTCAAATAGTGCTGAGAAGCAGAAGCTTCTTCTGTTACTCTACTACTACTGAACTCTGGGTCTGTTTACCCAAACCTCATCCTCAAGCTTGAGGTCCAGCCTCCTCTTTTCCCTGATGACACATGTTGTCATCCCCAATCAGGTCCTCAACACCATATGCCTTTCCTTCAGTCCTAATACCTCCCAGCCAACCACATCTTTCACCTCCTGCCCATCTGTGCCCCTTTCTTACCCCTCTTTCATGGGCTTAACAGCTCAAAACATTCCCTTAAGTGATGCAGAGCACATGGCTGAGCAAACTGCAGCAGTGTGTTCAGGCAGTAGCATGCTGGAGGCATCTACAGTAGTTGAGCCATCATAACTCAGGCTCAACTATCATAACCACAGCAAGATGCTTCTACATTTACTGCTGAAGTCCTGAGCTCTGTGATTCATAGGACTCATGAATCAACATGGAAGGCATGTGAAGTGTGCTGAAACTCTCCCACTTTATGACTGGCCTCAACAAACAGTAGTCAAATTTCAATTGCTGATGCACTTCCTTTTTAAAATCAACACAAATTATCTAACTGCATTTAACAAAGGTTAAGTTTGAAATTTTGCCAATAAAAGACCAGCCTTGCTGTATAAAGCTGTTTGCAGATCTTAGTTTCTCCTCCTGGACCAGCTATGCACTTATACAATAAGGTATTTAGTCCTATTTCTTCGTACTTGTCTCTCCCTCCCCCCTCCTGGACAGAACTGCTGAAGCACTTTACATGGGCATTCCAACCTCAGCATATAAGTATATAAGATCTCTTAATATATTTCCTATTGCTTTATTAGTATTTAGGAAAAAAAGCGGGGGGGGGGACGACACATAAAAGGAAAAGCTTTGTACATCCTCTCCCTTGTCAAACTGCCCAAACTCTGGATCAGGCTGCCTCCTTGAGGGCAGAGTACCCTTACAGAAAATGGAAGCCCATGGAATTAATTTGGTAATACTCCAAAGCAACCAGAAGTGACCCTGCAGCCCTAACAGCTATTGGTGATCCTCAGTGTAATCTCACACTGCACCCTTCTTCCACAAGTCAACTTGGCAGACACTTGAATTACTGCTTACTGACCAATGATTAAGATTATGAACTTGTGCTGCTTTTATTGACCAAGTTGGGTACAACAATTTAAGCGTCATTCTATCCCTTCCCTCCCCCCCCAAATCCAGTTGTAGATTTGTTAAGTTTAAAATTCACATTAACCACAAAATCATACAATCAACATCAGGCAGTGTGTTAATTTGTTTGGAACAGACAACTCCATCATCTCCCTTCTTAGAACATGCAGGGAGAGTCACCTTCACATCACGAGTCTCACGGGACCCACTGCTGGACTTCCTGCTGTCCCTTTGAGTGCATGTCTTTTGCCTAAATCACGTACACCCTGGAGCATGGGCTGCGGGGCCAGCTGCAGTGCACCACCAAGTCCAACCCTGGAATGAACACAGACAGCAGCCGCAGCGCTAACACTGTATAACAGGACTACCACCATGTGCTTTCTTGCGGGGCTGTGGCGCTGCCTGGTACCTGTTCAGTAGCATGCACCAGCCTCAATCAGCCATAGGTGAGCAGGTAACCTTCACCAGCTGCCAGCAAAGTGCACGAGTAGCTTTACCGAGACCAGGGAAAACTGCAGCATCGTACAAAACAGTATGAAAGTGTTAACATTCCGTATTGAAGAGGAATCGCATGAGCTTTAAAACAAGGGTTTCAATTACTGATGCCTCCAGAGTCTGTCGTCTGATTTAGTCATTTAAGAAATAATTACATCACTAATGTAAACAATATAAACATACCAAAAACTAAGTATGATTTAAATACATTTTGATGGTACAAAAGAAAAACCTGAAGGTGTCTGTACAGTTTTTACAACGTGGGAATTGCCAATGTATTTACAACATGAAAGGGCAAATACCATTTTTGTGCAGAGTAAAATTATCTGAAATAATGTCAATATAAAAAACAATATCTAGCGGTGTGAGGCACTCCTAAACATGGTGGTATTAACCATGCTTTCCTTTGGTACAAGTCCCATCGCTTGGAGAGCCGCAGTTGCTGCTGTGGCTTTAGCATGCTTCTTGTTAAGGCTGGCAAAAGTAGGCCTGTATTCATTTCCATTGACTCTCACCTGTTTATGGGAAAAGAAAGCATTACAAAGTGCCTCTTAATCACTGCTCTGAGGCAGCGCTTTGCAGATCCTCCTTTAAGCACCTTCCCTACATAATCCCTCTTAGTGGTAGTCAAAATCCACCCCTGGTCTGCAAGCACCGTCATTTCCGAACACCAACTGCTAATACAGGGTATGATGTGAAAAAGAAAGCTCATGTTGTAAGATAACGGAAGGACAAACCAGTCTTGCTCGCTGCCTTTACACCAGTAAGGTTCAACACCATGCCTGCAAGCAAACAGCAAGAATATGGTACCACATGAGTCAGTAATTTTACTAGGAAGTGGAACAGTGTGTTTCTTGATGGATTCACAGACTAATGAACTTCAGAGGTCTGATCTGGCCATTATAGAAACATGACTTGGAAAATCTAGCAGACATTGCTCAGCAATCCTCAACCACCCATACGTAAGAGGGTTTATATGTTTACATGCAAATCAACCCATGAATTTACATCACCTTTAACAGAAAGACCAGCAACACACAAAGAAACTCACACGCACCTTAAAGATAAAATGTTTGCGATGATCAGGCCCACTATCATCCACCAACACAAATTCAGGTGGTGTCCATCTTCTTTTGTTACAGATCTCCATCAAAGCAGAAACGGGATGTTTACCTTGAAGAGAAAATGTACGTGAAATTTCAGTGCCACTACTGAAGCCATCATTTTAAACGAGATTGCTCTGAGAAAAGCAAGAGTCTCACCTGAAAGATCCTTCATCACAACATAATGTCCAGATCTCTTCTGTGCCTTCTCTCCCACAGCAACAAGCCCTAAACAAAACACAACGAAGTTTACATTTCTGATCCTCACCCGACTTCTGTATTACCAGCAGTAAAGCAATAACATGTATTCAGTGGAGGTGAAGTCTGAAAATCACTCAATGGTCTTTTCAGAAGTCTTCCAAACCTCCCTTTCATCCAACTTTTTTTTCCCCTTCATACTTACTACACGTAACACTCTTCTCAACTGCTCTATTAAGACTCTGAAAAACTCAGGTAGTAGAAAACTCTGCGTAGTTTCATGCAAGACAGGAAACACCTGGTTTTCAATGCCCTCTTTGGAGAAACACTGAACAAGAGACAAGTTTAAGAACACTCTCTCCTTCAGTCTTTTTGTGAAACCCAAAAGCCATCCACTACTGTAACAGTTTGCCTCTGACATACTGAGCCGTTGAAGTATTTCCACTACACAGTGAGACGTGTAACCTAGCACATCCTTTTGCGATACAAGTAACACAGCACTCTTCTTATTCAGTCTCTTTAGTTATCAGTATTCAAATACTTATCCCTTAAGTACAAATTCACAGCCCAGTTTACATGCTTTCAATTGCATCTGAATATAAAATAGCAGAAGAGCGTCCAACTGGGCCACAAGACAACACAAAGAGCGCAAGTGCCAATGAAGGTCACTGTGAAACGCGGAAGTGGAACATTTTTCTTTTTAAATGCTTAAAAGACTAAGAAGTTAAGTGCAACAATTGCTAAAAATATCTCAACTGTCAGTGACCATGCCATGCTCACACAGTGACTCAAGTTTCTTTACATCTTTACATGCCATTACCTTAAATACCAAAAATACCTGCCCAGTTTTTGGTTTCTCACACTTCAGTCCTTCAGATAATACTTTGTTTCTTACCTCAATTTGTTTCTGTTCTTGGCTTTGGTGAATAAGGACAGGGAGATACTGCAATTGTTTCCAGTTTCTTCCTGTTCCCTTAGGTATTTTTTTGGTTGGCATTTTGATTTGGTTTGCTTTTGAAGAAAATCCTTCTCTCCTTACCAGACTGTCATCCTAAATATTCCTGCAGCTCCTGAGTAAGGGCTTTTCAAGTGGTATGAAACCCTTATAGACAAGAATCACTGAACAAGGTTTATTTTGATTCCACTTACAGAACTTTATATCCAAAGTAACCAAAGATTTCCACCAAAGAAAAAGCCTCTTATGTCATTCTCTGATTAATATTGTGTCTCCCTCACTTGCCGTCACTGACACTTGTCTTCTGCATCTTGTCCCTGGTACCTCAAGAGGGACTGTTAAAAAAGCAGTGGACTCCACTAAGCCCCGCTGATGGACCAAGGTTGTTTTAACAGACAACCAGCAATTTACTGGCTGACATCAAAGCTCAAGGAGGGTTTGGCTCAATGCTGCCTGTAACACAACTACAGATCTTGCTCAGTGCCTGGGAAAAGCAGGGTCTAAGGGAAAGCTATGACAAAGACAGACAGACAACCTTTTGGTTCATGTCCTAGTGCAGCCTACTGAGTAACTCTGAGCAAACTGCTTGGTCCTGCATCTAGGAGTAGTTTTTTATTTGGGGAGGAGTTCTAAAAATGTTACAAAACACTCCTTACAAAACAAAAACAGGATACTTAACAAAAAAGATTCCTTCTAAAAATTCCTGACTTGTCTTTAAACCTCTACAAAAAACTTAAAAAAAAAAAAATACTACTTTTTATACATAAAAGCATCAAAAAACTCTGATGTTTGAAGAAGCTTTTCAGCTACTCAACACAAATGTGCAATCACTGTTCAGCTGCTTCTTTGTAATGCATGAAACATGCAGCCTCTTCACAATCAAATTGTCTCCCTGTATTACAGACTTGACTGGCTCAACATTAAATCTAATTCTTTATCAACACAGAACACGCTTAGATTTTTTTATTTTGGTGGAAATGATCAGATTAGATCGCATATATGATGACAACCAAGTATTTAAAACCAGTGAAATTCAAGCAAAGCACAGCCATCACTAAGGTTATCTGTATTTTCAGACGGAGCTATCAGAAGCCAGGAAGAGTCAACCATTAACTCCACTACATATTTTTAATGGTTATTGAAGACTGAATGTTCTGAAGAAGAAAAAGCAAACTATCTGTTACAGAATGCCCAGCACAACAAGGACCTGACCTGTCTCAGGCCATAGGGCTTGGTGCTTGAAACTGTGAGAACAAATTCTGCAGGCACTAAGGAAATCTGTATTAGGAATGACATGAGGATCCTGGGACACACTTCTCTAACGGGAAACTTGAGCTGCAACATGAGCTGGGTCTCACCAAAATGTTTTTCATGTTCTAAATGTTCACAGGTTTTGCAGCAAAACTGCCTCTTTCATGTGAGGTAGCAAGGAGCAAGCAACATGATGAACAGAGCTGACCGTTCCCTCATCACCACAAAAATCCATCACCATGTTACACAGGCTCTTTGAGAAAGCAATACCGACACTGTTCTGAGTTTCTTCGCTCCAACTGCTATAAATCAAGCTAAGTTGAAGGAACTTTTGCCAGCACCAAGAACTTTCCAAGACAACATCTACAAAGATGACAGTAGCTAAGTAACAGTAACAAAATACTTGTCAAAAATCATTTTCTTGGCAATCACTTTGTCATCAGGTATCTTTTTTTCCTTCCTTTAAACAGAGAGGTTGCACAGAAGAAAACCAGCTGAAAGGTGAAGTCCACATCATTGTGTTTAGTACTTTGAGACTGTTGCACTTCTCCATTTATAAAACCCACATTATGCTGCTAGAAGGTCTTTAGAATTTAGAAAGTAATGAATATTTTCATAACATAGGCCTTCTTGTTTTCTACCTCTCTGTGCTTAATATTTCAAAGTTTAAACTCTATTTTCACTGCTAGCTGTCACCTAACCAGTACTGTATTAAATACCTCTGTATTAAAAAGTATCCTGTTGACACCTAAAGATTCCTCCAGCTGCATATCTGCACACAGATTTCGTAACATTTGCATTTATATGCTTTGTTTTCATTTATATGCTTTGTTTTCTTCCAAGCTCAATCATGAGTATTGATAAAAGCTAACATAAATCTGTAATTCAAAGTATTTTCATGCTTTGATATTAGATGTGATGATAGATTACACAGACTAGAAATAGATTAGATCTATTTAAAGTTTCCCAGTTGAAAAAAACAAATATATATTAGGACAACAACAGATAACATGTTTTTCTGCAGTGCTGTTGATTTTGCTAACATGCCTAATAAACCTTGACATTTTGCTGAAATAATGACTCTGGGATTTACAATGGTTAGAACTTGTATTGCCAACGAAAAATTTCCAAACACATTCACTCTGAAAAGAGAGCTCTTGCTGAATGTGCTGGCAAGGTGGCCAACCAATACAAACCACGCTGCCCCGGCCTCGGGAGCAGCATGCTGCCTGCAATTAAAAGGAGAGTTCTCTTGCATCAAATGAAACAAGTGCAACAGTTCTCCACTTGTGGCTGTGGACTTCTGATAAAGATGACAAGCAGCAAAGACTGCTAAAAAGAAGTATCTTTGGAAACAATCAGGCCAACATCACTATAGTTGAGCAGCGTTTCCTGCAACAGGATCTAATGAGGAGATGGAAAAGCAAAGAGAGCAGATGGACAAAAAAGGAAACAGAATCCCTTTGGAAGACCCAAAAACGTCAGTGTGAGTCTGTTCCTGTCAGGACTTTAGCTAAAAGGCAGCAGCAAACCCAAGGCTGTAGGTCTCATCTCTGTCCTCCACCCCAGTTTAAAACTGATCCTCTATCTAGCCCCATTTCTGCTTGAGCCACTTCCTCTAGACCAACCACAATGGCTTTTCCACAATTTCCCTCTCCATGCCTTCTCCACACATTCCTAACTGACTGAGAAGCAGTTTCAAAATGGAGGGTGATGGTTAGGGAAAAGTTAAAGTCTGGAAGAGTCCACAAGCATAAGGACAAAGCTACATATATAATCCAGGGCATGAAAATCTAGTACCAAATCACCTACAACATTCTGTAGTTTTTCCAGTGGTGCTGTACCCAGAAAAAGGTTACTACTTCTCATGTCAATTTTGGAGACAGGCAAAATAACTCTGAAGTTTATACTGCCACGAGACATGTAAAGAAGGGCTTACCTTTCCGATCCGTCTTAAAGTCGACCATAATTGGCTCAACGCTGCCTTCTTTGTTTTTCCCAAGCCCTTCTCCTTCTCTCCAGCCCATTTTTCTCATCAGTTGAGCTCCCATTCCTCCAGTTACAGGGGCTGCTCTTAAGAACTGATCCTATCCAGAAAAAGAAAAGTAAAACGAGTCCGAAAGTTAGCACTGGGGTTTTAAAACCTAAGGGGGAGCTTCCAAAAAAATGTTTCTAACAACCTTTCACAGACTCAATTAAAAAAAAAAATATACACCTTAGCTTTATATACATTCACATTTGGTAGCAACCAGAATTCACGCAGACACACGAGACACAAATCAATATTGGCAAAAAAGAACAACTTAAGAAAATTCTAATGTGATCCAAAAGTGGCAAGTGACCCTTTGCAGACATATGTATTTAAGAAAATGATAACCGTCCGGTTTTAAACACGCTACTTTGGTTCCAATGCATCTCTTCTCATCTCGTGAAAGGAGGCAGTGTTAACTGTTTAACTGGCAACGTGTGTGCCAAGTGTACCTAGTTACTGAACAAAATACAAGCACATTTAGTAATGACATTCACAGAGTGTTTAGGCATATTTTAAATATATATATAAAAAAAGTTTCCCCACTTTATTATACAGCAGTTGCACATTCAAGTTCTACTCTGAAAATCCACATGAAACATACAGGTTTTTATCTTCCTCTTTTTTTAAAGGCGCTTAGCCACACAGTTTAGCATCAGTAGAGAAGTCTTCACATTCTTTCAAATCATCATTTACACAATAGCTGTTAAATGGTGAAAGCTTATAAACAGAAATCTTAAAAATCTGTTTTGATGTAAAGAACTTTAAAAACTCCTTAAATGTTTACGTACCTAGGCCTCGATGGCCGCAGTGTTGTGAATAGTAGGGCTGGCATTGACCGTGGCAAGAAGGCAGCTACAAGGATTTGACCCTGAAACAAGTTTCCATATAGAGGGGTGAAAGTTCACAGGTTATTCTGTGAACTATCAACTCTCTTCTGCCCCCCCCGCTGACCCAAGTAAGTAAGTCAATCATTTCCATCACAGCAAAAAATTGCTTGCCTTAAAATACACAAGTTTACACACTGGCACTGATAAGTCCATTCGTTATTTGCACAGTAGGTTAGATGATACAATGCCTAGTATCATTGTGAAAGTGTTACTTACTATCAAAGCAAATTAATAGAACATTGTTTGGGTTTTTTCTTCTTCACTTTGAGTTGTGCTTGCAAAAGTAAGCATTTCCCAGGTTTGGACACAGAACTGATAGGTCCTTGGTTTTGACATGTACAAAAAGAAAACCAGAAGTCTTACTTTTGCAGAGATGAAGGATATCAAGGGGATTTCAAATTGGCAACTGACACACACTGAAGCATGTGTGCAATCCCCATGGTGCTAAAAAATTCTTTAAAAAATAATAATAATTATGGAAGATTGTGGCAGAACTTCTCCAAATATTTCCCTATTAAACAGTAAACACCTAGCAATCATAACCGGATGCTGCATTCAACAAAGTGGTCTGATGGAAAGGTCGAGAGGCTACGTGCACCCCTCCAGTTCAACTTCTTTTCTGACAGGTGCAGACCATGCAGTGTGTGTGCATACACAATCAGTCTCTTTGATATGAACTGCCTCAATCTATATACCTAGAATGGCTTTTACTTACTTCCATTTTCATCCTCCCCTCTCTTTTCCAGGAACCTCTCATAAGAAAAGGGCAACCTTGCCGAGAATGATACAAACCCCAGTCAATGTCACCCTGGGTTCCGATTCCTCTTTTGTACCTGCTTTGCAATGATAGAATTTTCAATATAAACATCTGTTTCGTTACCACCAGCATGTACTCAGTTCACAAATTATAAGATTGCCATTTCTGGATGAGGTCATTTTCATGTTACACAGCTTTCTTATCATGCCCATAAATGTACTAATGTACATTTAGTAGTTGTGTAGGAAGACCAGAGCCTAAATATTGCTATTCTTAGTTAAAAATCAAAGCCCTGAGTTCCTACATAGGAACTACCAAATAAAATTCCAAATCCTGGAAATAAAAAGTCTTCTAAATCCCAAAGTGTAGTTTATTAAAAACACCTCTTCTAATGTGTGAATTCAGAGCCCCATCTGGTAACTTCAGAAGGAATTTTTTTACACTATGCCAAGTCTTAAACATGTACGATAGAAGCAAGACAACAAGGAATTAGAAACGAAAGGATTGTTTCATTACAGAATGGCTGTACTTGTACATCACACTAAAAGGCTAAATGAAATAATTCCCCAAATTGGGAGGAGCCAGAAGCCCACTTTGATTCAGTTTACTGAAGAAGCAGCGGGAGGGAAGTGTTCTTTCAGTTCTGGTTTGGTTTTAAATAATAAACTGAACGAAAACCTCTAACATCACCTATACAACTATACCACCTTTAACAAAATGCAGTGACAGACAACTTCCCTCAGCCCAGGATTTAAGAGAGTACGGGTACAACTACAGCTGTGTTTGTAAGCACATTTGAAAATGTAAAAACTGCAGTAGAAATGTTACCAATAGATGGAAAAATATCTAAATCCCTGTTCAGTTCTAAAAATTACAAAAGGCCAAGTCTCAGAAACCTCTTTAGCAGCTACATACCCTTGCAGATCTGGCCCATAGGGGGGATATCAAATTGAAGAGTATCTAATACAATAAAACCCAAACCAACAAAGTAAAATAAAAATTAACAAAATAATTGTTCTCTTTCATTCACTAATCTCAACTTGAGTAAGTCTGCATGAAAATTCAATACCACCACTCTCATCTTTTTATCTCTAGCTAAACTCCACAGAAGGTCAGCCAATTAAAGCACACTTCCATTATGCCAGTAGATGGAGACAACCAATAAGCCACATTCTTGTGTCGACACTTGCTTTAAAAAGAAGGCTACACAGTAAAACCTGATCACTTAAAAGTGTTTTTTTAGCAGTTTAAAAACTATTCCTCTTTTAAAGCCATGTTAGAGCAACACTTCTGGGGGACATGAAAGCCTAAATTAGCACTTAAGGGCTTACACAAGCAAAAAAGAAAAACATAAAAATCACACCTGGAAGATGACTTGACACTTTTTTCTGAAACACAACGCAAGCTGGACAGTCACCATCATTTAATGGCAACAGCTGTCTCTGGGAAAAGGGCAGTACACAGCACTGAACTAAACAATCCATAAAACAGCACCCACAGCAACCGTTAAAGTCATAATTAAGAGATGTTAAAATACATCAACTTCTCCTCTGTAAAAAGAAAATATCCACTCCTCACACTGCTGACATGCACTAAAATATAAGTTGCATCATAAGGTTTACTTCTTTTTGGGCAATAGTTCATTAAGCAGAAGACAACAAAGCCTTAAAGGCACTTGATGGACAATTCCAGCTACAATACAATGGGCTGTCTTAAAGATTATTTTAAGACTAACTCTGAGAAATTCCTCTAAGCCAAGCACTGGGAAAAAGCATCTATTCTTGGCAAAACTTTAGCAAAGTAGCTGAATCTTCCATTAAATAAACCAGCACTTTTAGGAGTAGCCACATTCCTTCCCCAGTAGGAGAGGAAGAATACCTTTCTGAAGAATGCTATCAAATGCCTTACAAAAATTACACTCCTGAAACCAATCCTGAAAGCAATCAGCTCAGGATTTCTGTCTGCAGCTTTTGCATACAGTCAAGCTGAGGATAGTGGGGAAAAAAGCCCGAAACATTCTGAGGGTTGAACAGGGAGCCAGTCCAATATAATTAACAAAGTTGACTGGCCTTGCCACATGGCCTTCATTTCCAGTGAAAGCTCATTGTGTCATTTAAGGCAACAGGAATACAAGTGGCCTTGTGAGAAGGTCAGCAGTCCTTCTGCAAGTGACAATCACAAGACTTTGTTTTACGTCCATCTTCAGCATGAGTTTGCTCATCTGCTGTAACAATGGAAAAATGCTTTAACTTTTCACAACTTTAGCTATACAGAGTATTCTAATGGTCACAGTAAAACTGTATGCCATGCTTTAGCCAACTGAGTGAAAGAGATCTCTGGCATTATCCTGTGTACATAAAACATTGCAGAAACCTTGTCTGGGGATAAAGTTTAGGTGGGAGAATTGAGCTGATAAATCCAGAAACAAGTGGTGAGTTTGGGAAAGTCTGAGTAAGCAGACCTCAACAGAATTTGTCTGGAAAAGGTATCTGACCCCTTCCTCTGATTTAACATTCATTCAGCAGCATAGTGTATTTGTAAGAAAGCATTAAAAAAGAATACAAAAAAAGAAGTGACCTCCAGAACAAGTCAGTCATATTTGTGAACTGATTACACCAATGATGATAAATTGAAACAGAAGCCACTTTTCAAAAGATATTACTGTTCATAAATCTGTTTTCATGATACAAGAAACTTAACAACATATTATCCCTTTTTAAGTACTGCTCAGAACTCTGTGCATGAACATCATGAATTAACACGACTTAGAAAAACAAACCATACTTCTAACTGCTGTGTCGATCACTCAAGTGTGCCACGTTAACCACTTTGGTAACTAATTCCCTCAGAACTTTATTTGAGATTGAACTGAAACTGCAAGCATAGTTTGGTTTGAGTACATATTACCTTCTCCAAAGTTTTTTTTAAAGAACAAAAAGTAGCTGAAATCCACGAAATGCAAAGTGAAGACAGCGCTTATCAAAATAAGTTCTCCAATTACTTTAGTTTCTCTCCCCTCCTGACACTGCTCTTCTGCTACATCTATCTAGTTTTGTGATTATCTGTCAAGCACAATGTCTGTACATGTTCTTTGTTTAAAGATACACAAATAACAAGCTGACATGGGCTCTGTTTCTGCTGAACACTGCAGGCCCACAAGTACCCCTTATGGCAATTGCTTATGACAATATCTCAAGCAAAACACTTTCAGTAAACAACATCTTCAGTCAGAAACACAAGTTAGTTTACACACACAACATATAATCACAGAATGATATGGGGTGGATGGGACCTTAAAGCTCACCTGGTTCCAATCCCCTGCCATAGGCACAGACACCTTCCACTAGACCAGGTTGCTCAAAAAAGCCCCATCCAGCCCAGCCTTGAACACTGCCAGGGAAGGGGCAGCCACAGCTTCTCTGGGCAATCCGTGCCAGTGCCTCACCTCCCTCACAGTAAAAAATTTCATCCTAATATCTAATCTAAACCTACCCTCTGTCAGTTTAAAGCCATTCCCACCATAAAAACATACGTAACGAACTCCACAGCCCTACTAGCAGGTGAAAAATTAGAAAAACAAGTCTAGTTTCTTGGGTTTTGGTTTTTGGGTCTTTTTTTCAATGATAAAATGCATTTTCTTAAGACAAAAAAAAAAAAAAAAATTAATACAAATCTGACTTCCCAGTGCTACTGCACTATTGCCACGAACTAAGTTACAGAACTTCAAATGCCTAAGTAAAACACAACCTGTACTTTGCATTTCATGGTTGGTTTGCATTCATGACACTGAGAAAGATAACATGCATTCATAACCCATTATCCCTACTTCACTTTATTCTGTGAAATCATTCTCTAACCATAGGTTGTAAGTCCACACTGAATTCACCAAACCTAAATTTTGTGAAGGCTTTCACAGGACCCACCATTCCTAAAAACACAGGTTGAGTCTTGTGCAGCCCCTAACACGTAGAGGACACGTGACTTAACTACTTGTCGTCTCATGAGTTTGATGGCAATGTGCGTGCAAATATGGAACCTGGAAAATGCAAAAGAAGTCAAGCTGAGGAATGCCAGAGCAGGAAAGAGGACTGTGTCCTGATCTTCTTCACCCAACTCTTCTTGTTTCCAGTAGCAGCCTCCTTTCTGACAAACCACATGATGCTTGCTAGGGAGGACGCCTACTACTGCAAACCACTACAATCTTACAGCTATGGGAACAACAGAAGTGCTTCTGGTTGCTCACTCTTATTTCCAGATTCAACAAATGTTCCAGTATGCTTCTGTTCCTCACAGCAGTCGTGCCCACAAGACAAGAGAGAGACCAGAGACTTCTTTCACTTTCTCTCTATAAAGCATTTTGTGGGGGTTTTGGTTTGGGTTTGTTTGGGTTTTTGTTCCATTCACTGGTTTTGATTTTGTATTTAAAGCCAATTACAGAGTGAAAAGTTAGAAGAACAAGGGAAAACTCACTTGCCTCCTCCACTTAATTTTTGTTAGCGGACACTCCTGCTTCTGTAAGGCACGGAAGATCACCACAAAAACTCAAGGAATGAAAACAGGATGAGAAGGCTTGGGAAGGAGATGATCAGGATGCTCCCTTTCTGTTGCCTTGGGAACCCACTCAAGGTACTGCAGAAAGGGAGAAGCCTCACACGCTTGCTGATCTCCTTCACAAGCCTCATGGCGGAAAAGCTCTTTTCTCACCAGCACTTCCCTGCTGAGTGCTTTATATTTCTAAGCTCCTCTGCAAGGGACAATTATCGTAATCAAAGCCAACATTTGGTTACAATCTCAAGTTAGTAATTGTTAAAGTAAGACTTTGTCACGTATGCTCTGTATTAATACTGAGAAGAGCTCAAAAGATTCCCATCTAGCAAGTAACTTGGATCCCTGTGTTGCCTGGCTCTCTGTATTGCTTGGCTATATAAAGTGGAAAAACAAGTTAGTGAATCCTGGTAAAAATATTTCTATTTTTAGGATGTTATAATTCCAGACTTTTGTGTTCAGTTTGCACCGAGTTTTATGGAAAATTCTGCCTAAGCCTCAAATCTAACCTACCAGTTTTCAGGGTTGTCTTAACACTGCGTTCTGGAAGGAGAGGCAGATACAACATACACTCAACTACATAACAGCAGTCAATCTTGCAAGTAATCTCATTCTTTTTGCCTGAAAAGGTAGAGAGTGCTTGAATTCCTCAGTTCTACTTCTTGAAAGAGAACCAGTTTGGTATTCATTTTCAAAGATGAAGCATGAATTATTAAACATACAAAACACGTGTATGTATGACGCACGACACCCCAAAAATATGCCACTATTACTCTGCAGTAAGAGGTAACTATTTCACTGTAGGGTGACATTAACTTATTAACCAAACTGCAACTGTTAGTTTAATACTTTGAATCTCTGGGACCCAGAAAAACCTGGTGATACAAACAGAGGCAAAGCAGCCATCAGATAGAACCAAGTCAAACAATATCTCAGTTTGGTACTTAGCTCACTGAAGTTGATGCCAAAACATCACTAACTTCAGCAACATCAGGATCAAACCTTGCCTGATCTGTCCCAATCCTGTAAAAGTAGCGATGGACCTACCACTGCAACCATAAACATTATCATAAGTGTAATTTCAGTGTGAGGTAAGAGTATGTATGAACCAATCTGATTCAAATACCAGACGCACATCTTATTGAAGTACCCTATGTCACAAACGATACCTTAATGCACAACAAAAGAGATACAGCATGTATCTATATCAAACACAATGATTTAACTCAACTTGTTATATCTGACACATGCATTAATTACCACGGGTTTCTGAAGGCACATTTCGTGCATTTTCCAATACTTCTACTATTTAAAATATGATAGTTAGACAAGTATGTCTGTATAACTTCTACCTTTCTAATCCATGCTTGGGGACCACTGTTGGTCAGCTCATCCGAGGACAATATCTGTGCTCCAGTACTTCCTGTGAACTGGCCAGGTATGGAGTTTGATTGAGCCCAAGCATCAATCTACAAAAAAAAAAAAAAAATCAAATGTAAGACCAAAATAAAAATTTGCACATTTTTGCTTTGCAACTCTCTGTTGCTTCTTATTTTCATAATGATTCGTCATGTTTAGTGCTCACTCATTTGTAAGCAGACATTCTGAAAAGCTGAGCATCTTTGTATGTTAACCCTGAAGTCCAAACTCAGTCTAACAAGCTTATGGTCCACGGTTTCCTTATCCTCAAAATCATTGCTATGAAGTGCAAAATAAAGGCAGAATTTTTAACCACGTGCTGATAAAATGAGCTTCCAAAAGTCTGTACTTAAAGGCATAAGAAAAAACTGGTATGAAGGGTTAACATTTACTTCAAGTACATCAAAATGCTGATAAAAATTTGCAACATACCTGTTCCTGTGCACGATTTAACATGCACATGGCCTCTAAATCAAATGTGTTTTCATTAAGCCTTTTCTGAGCTATAGCTCGATCATTCATAGCTGTAGTAATGTCCACGCCCTAGGAAGAAAAACATTACTTTTAAAAATACATCAGAGCATAGTAATACCCATTTGATCTGGAAAAGGCTGTTGTAGAACAAATGCTACAAAGTTGTTTTACACATTGAGTACTTGGTTTCACTATAAATAGGCAATGTGAAAAAAAAAATCCTGGGACTACTTGGTATGTACATAGAATATGGGCTTTCATAAACCAATACAAAATCTGAAGTTCAAGTGTAACAACCTGATAATTTTATATCATCTGTACATACAAAATATTAAAAGAATTATTTTCAAAGAACTATTCTGGTCACAGAAAGTTCTGGTGTGTATTATTATATGTTCAACAGAATTTTTTTCATCCTCAAAACTAAATACAATTCAGCTAAGAATTTAAAGAAAAAAGGCTATCATACAGAGCTGTTCACATGAGCAACCTTCTATTAAGTCACACTAAAACTTCAGGTTTATGTATAAAATAATTACAGCAAGAATCAGATTGTACTCTATTAACTCAGTTTTACTGTTTCAAATCTTAATCTTCAGCCTAAAACAAACTTGTATAAATGCAAAACCAGACCAGTAGGTCATAAAATTGACTGTTTCATAAAGGATTATTTACATCTGTGCTGCTGAACTAGAATAATAATAAAAGAACCCCACCATATTTGAAAGAAAAACATATTTGAAGCTATCTTGCACGTATTAATCAGAATCATTTTGGTAAAAATATGGAGCAAATGCAGAAGCTGAATGCAAAAGTTACTCTATACGCAAAGCAATCAAGAGAAATACAAAACATTTGGGAATATGAAGATGTAACAAGCTCTGGCTCTTTTGTAAAATTACTTGTGCCTTGTTCCTCAGATCGTGCGCATTTTATGGATCATTCTATCTTGAAAGGAGAAAAAGAACAGTGCTCAGAGACAAAATTTCTTTGGAGGTGAGCACGTGCAGGAGACAGAAAGGGCTGGAACCATTTGAAGCACAGAAGAAACAGAATAATCAAAACAGCACGTGGCATACAGACATTAAGTTAATAGTTTCATTTTTTTTACTTGCTTTGCAAAGTACTTCTGTCCTTTGTTAGTCACTATCTCATAACCTTAGCCTCTCACACATTATACAAGAATAAAGGGCTAGTAGAAGAAACTGAAAATAATTTAAAATTGACTCTGCTGAACAGGAAAATAAACCACAAAATCTCTGTCGCAGGGACCAGTTCAAAAATTTAGCAAATGTTGAAAAACAGTAAGACAAGCACAAATGTCTAAAACTACATAAGATAAATTGTTTTCGTGCTCTATTATAATAATCTTATATAAAGGGATTTTTTTTTTTTTTTTTACTGTCTGGGATAAATAGTATTTCTGTTGGGAAAATCATTGCTGAAACATCTATCACTGACCAAGGCAGATTTAAAATCCCAGAAGTCGTATGTGTCTATGAAACTGACTTCACTGTTTATTTGTTGTCCAAGCTGACAAAAATACAGATCATAAACAAGGCACAAGAAGAATTAAAAGATCTTTTAACCATCACCTAACATGACAGTCATGTATGTAAAAGAATGCCTGTTTAAAATACACACTTTCTTGAGTTAATAGGTTTCCCTTACATACTTAAAATACTTCTGTAATGTTTTGTTTGTGAAACTGGTTCAGGAGATAATAAAAGTTATTCTACTCACCAAAAGCTTCAATCCAGCAATACACATAGGCATGCAAGTAGTCCACTGAAACCACATTGGGACCACTCACATACTTAAACATACATGTGTACTTTAGTGCTTTACCGGACTGGGGCCTATTAGTAGATACCCTGGTTAGTTAGATTTCCCATACACTTTCCCCACATGGTCAGTCACCATTTTGGAGACCATCATGGCTTTGTATTATGTCAAGACACTCGATGGCAGCTTTGGATCTTGAAAAAAAATCTCTGCTTGAAGTATGAAAAGTTGTTATTATTTAGTCAAGTAAAACAGTTTCAAGTTCAGCATGCTATTCTCCGTAAGAGTTCTGCCTTTCCAATCCTGACTTTTAATATCGTTTTCCCCACAGACACACATCACAAATATTGAAGCAAGAAGGAAGAGGCTGACAATAGAAAGCAGGCACTTTTTACATACTTCATAGGTCCACTGATACACAAAATGCATTTACTGCATTTTTAGCTCACGATGGCTTCTCTGCATAAGAGTCACCTGTGTACACTCTAAACTTACATACAACGCTTCAGCTCTATAACTTTCAGACTTTCAAGTACAGCTGCTTTCTTGTAGGTTTCCCCAGCTTCTAGAGATATGCTGATCCTTCAGATTACTGAAGAATTTTTCCTCCATCTCCTACCACTACAAACAACTATATTAAGAGCATAATGTTTTATTAAAACAATTCGCAATATAAGAGACAGGGCTATTTTAGACCGCTTATTCCCATAACTAATTCTGTGACTTGAATAAAAACCCATAACAATAAAATCAATTACATATTTTTTAATGTCGATATTGACTTGCATCAGAATTGTCACAATCAGATTTCAAAATCTGCAATAATGCATAGAGGCAAATCGCATGTCAAACTTCTGAGGATCCAAGCACACTCCCCCACTACCCTAGGTCCAACAGCAAGGGAGCTTATCTGGCTTATCTTGCCCAAAGAAACCCATTTCATCTACAAAGAGTCCTCATAAGCATTTAAAAAATTAAGCAGAGAAGCCCTCTGTTCCCTTTCAGACTCCCTGGAGCAAAGTACAGGGATTCTTCTACCACAGGAGTATTCCTGTATTTCAAAAATAAGGACTGCCAAACCCAAGGGGACGGTATGCTCTGTTGTCAGCTAATGACCCTTGAAATCACCCTTAACACAAACCAAGTTAAGGTAAACGCAAATAAAAATATTTATTTACAAAATATAAAAACAGACAATATTGTTACAAGCATTTATAAAGATACACATGACAGGAAAGAAAGTTTTGTTTAATATATTTACTCCAAAGTTGATTTTTAAGGCCTCTTCTACAATTAATACACAAACCATCAGTGCTTAGCTAACTCCGTTTGTCAAAGACACAAGCCTAGCATCACTGGACATCTGGATGCAGCCTTCTACAGAGCTCACCTCAACTATGAGCGTATCACTAACCATGTAAAAGGCAAGACTTTTACCACCTGGTAAAAACACAGTGAAATGTTAACATACAATGTTCCTATGCTCTGGACTTTTTACTAGTAACTGGGAATGACATTCTCCACAAATATTTCAGAATGTTTGTCTTATTAGTGGTTCATGACAAAGACCAAACAGCAGTTACAATCTACACTGAGGGACAAAGAATTGGATGCCTAACTGTCAAACTCTGAGGTATACCGTGAAAATGTCTGTTAAATGAGTTATATTCACTGTGCTTTTGGTGCTGTAAAAGACCCAGAAGAAAATACCTTCTGTGCTTCAAGAAGTGAACTGTACAATCTTAGAAAGCTCTTCAAAGACAAAATGCACCAAGTGGAAAGATTGATACATCAGAAACTGATGCCAAGGCTTTTTTATTTGCTTTGAAAGGTATGCGAACAAGTCTTCAGATGGAGTGAGGTAACAGCAACTTGAAAAGATTAACAACCATCTTAAATATTTAGTTTACTTAATTACAAAAACCCCACAAAATATCCTTTTGAAGACATTTCAAGGGGAAAAACATTTGGTTTTTGTTCAGCTGCAGGTTTTTTATTTTACTATACATACAATTAGATGTTCCTTGAGAAGGCCACATGGAAGACAACTATGTGAGAAAATGTGACTGTCAAGCTAAAAACTCAGCAGATAAACCCAGATGAAATGGCAGTTTTAGAAACTACTTTCAAATCTATTTTGAATGAATAACATTTTAATGCAAAGTTACTGCTCTAAGATTGGTAGGACAATTTTAATTATTACTAACTTCACTATTATGAAAGTCTCAACTTAGGTTATTAACCTCTGCAGGAAACTGGACAAGAATCTTCCTTTCCACGTTCAGGCAAAAGCTTAAATTCTATTGAGACAAAAAAGTCACTAGTTGACAAACGCACATAATATGGGTACAGGCTGCTTTCATCACTGTCTACACGAGCATGGCCATCAAACGTTAAGACCGCAGAAGTTCACATGAGTAGCTTATTCAAGTGTTAAATACTACCTACGTACACGTTTTTTCTTCACAGACTGCGATTTGACACCAGATTCAGCAGGTAATGGCTTGGGTTTTCTTATATGATATGCTTTCCTTCCCTTCCTTACCTCAATGGATGGTTTGGGGAAAACATCATCCTTGCTGTCTTCTTTGCCTTTTTCAACTGGAACCCATTCTCCATAGACACTATCTGCTTCCTTTTTCCTATGCTGAGACCCAGATGAAACAGGGAATTCCTTTGACAGGCTGACTTGATTTTTTGGTTGTGGAGGTGGTGCTGGTTTTATGCTGGGAGTCTTGAAGAAATAAAATTAGAAGAAGTTAAAATTTGTAAACCACACAATGCTCACGTGTCTCTGAGAAACCATTTATTGCGCTACCCTTGGTGCAAGGCTTTCACAAAACAGTCATCCTTCTTACCATCATCAAACCAAAAGCCCTTATAACAGATCATTTTAGCACAGCCCTAAAAACACACAAGTGACCAACAAACAGATTTTTAGCTAGAAGCTAAAATCACTTCAGTCAGCTTCAGTAGCCAAAAGTACACAGAACCGCACTCTCACAATTAACCTTCCTGCTTTCCCTCCACCCAGACATCATCACAAAGAGAACAATCTTCATCTGCCACACATGTATTTTGTATGGAAAGCTCAAAATGAAATTCCTGGGCAGCAAAAAACACTGGCTGTGATATTCACATGACGAAAAAAAGCTCTATGTTATTATACATAAAGAAGTAGTTTTAATGTTTTGTTTTCTAGGTTTTGATTATTTTTTAATAGCAGCATGAACTTTAAAGTAGATTAAGTCTATGAGCTGGTTTTCCTTACAGAGTACTGCTGAGGAGTTCACAAAAATCTCTGACAGGTTCCTCATCTAAGAAGCAAACAGAGCCCAGACAGCTGATAATATTGGATAATACTATCAAAGGAAGATGGACAGGAATGGTAGTAAGAATGGAATCCAGAAAGAATTGAAAGAATGACACTAAAATGGACAGGACTGTGGAAAACAGGCAGAGTAGCCGAAAAGCACTGAAGAACATTCTTCTTTTGAGCCTGTAAGAATCCCAAGGTTTACTGAACTTCAGAATGTACTTCATATTGTACCACTTTCTAATAGTACAATATAAAGTATAAATCTATTTCTACCTTACAGCTTACATAAATACATATTACTGCTTATTTTGTGTATGCCACAAGCTGTATGTATTTGTACATAAAAATATACATGCTATTTATATTTTCACTTAGCATATTAATACTTTTGTATTAATTTTGTATACCCTGCAAAATCACAGCAGACTTTCACAGGCGCAAAAAAAAGCCCTGAAGATGCAAGAGAAAAAAAACCCAACCAACCAAAACCTAGAAAAGTTCTGATCCTGCTTCAAAGTGTATCAATCACAGATCCATTTAAAGAAACACTCTATGATTTTACTCCTTCCAACATGCTCATACCCAGAAAGCATCAACACAAGCTATGACAAAGGCAGCCCCTCAAGGAGGGGGTTTAATGGACCATTTAGACCCTCTCAGCTACAGGCAACATCAGTGATCCCCATTGCCTAAACAGCCATGGCTAATCTCAAGACTAACAGAACTTTTTTCTCCTTTAGTTGAACACTTGAGATCTACTGAAGAAAAAGATAAGATATGGACTTTGAGCAAAGCTGACATCATCTTATTTAGAACACCTTAAAAAGCTTCTAGAATCTTGATGGGTTCTTTTATTTTTGTCTTTTAAAGAAAAGCAATGCCTATCCAAAAGCGCTTTCCAATCCCAATACTGTCTGCAAATTCATACTAGTATTACTGCAATGAAAACAAGAAGTAAACTGATCCTTTTTATGGTATTTAAGCTTTAAAAGCTGCAAAGACATTAATGGCAAAACCAGTTTCAATCCAATTCTGAGAGTTACTACAATTTCATAGACTGCACTTAAGTTCCTTATTGTAGCAAGAGTATTTCTGACTTACATTATTTAAAAAACCTCACAATTCAAAAAATTGAAAATTAAAGAAATACTTACACTTAAATTGAAAAATATAGGTTTCGGTTCACTGAGCTTAAAAGGATGATTATAGAAAGGACGCTCTTCCTCCTCTTCATCAGAAACATGAGGTTTGTTCACTATCACATCATCTGTGCTCTGAGCAATCTTTTTGCATTTCTTAAAAAGAGAAGGGGGGAGGGGAAACATGAGAGCTTTGAATAAACCTGGACTTTCAGCCAAAACATAAATAAAAATCCCAACATTTTTTCTAAAGGAGGTATAAACTGAGAAAAAGGAAAAAAATTAAGAATTAATACTGATTCTAAATTGTACAGGTAGTACAGAGACCTAGTAAGAAGTAATGGCTCCAGAAGATCTCTGATTTCTTTGGAGATATTTTTATGTTGGCTACTTAGGCCTGACATCACCATTTTATATTCAACAGAAGCTAAATGTAAAACATGTAGGTGCTATGGGGATACTGCAGTCAAATCAGAAGGTACCTCCAGGCAGAGGAAAAAAAACAATAAAATGACTTTCTAAAGAGACTAGAATTTTATGATGAAAATTCTTTACTGATCAGTTATCTGCACCATGATCAGTGTTCAGCAGCAGCAACTATAACTTAAGTCAAAAATGCAGTAGAAAGTATTACAGCCTAGCATCATGTATTTATTATGTCTCCATTCATTAGAAGCACATTTACAAGACTGACAAGGCATTTGAGGACATAACATTTGAGGAAATAATATTGGTAAAATGCAGCCATCATCTGGCTGGATTCTAATTTAAGTTCATACCATTCACCAGTCACACATTTGTTTTGATAACCTCACTGTTGGCATATAAGGAGCAAACCAACAGCTCCATCACTAAAAATCAAGACACTGATGCCACTGTTCTCATCAGTCCTTATAAAAACAGGTTTCTGCACTCTCCTGTGCTACGATGCCTACAAACAATGACTGAAGCACGTTCTTTAGGCAACAGGAAAAGCCTGCACTATTCAGAAAGCTAATCAATATATATTATCTATAGTTATTAGTTGGCTCCCAACTAAATGGAAGCTGTTTGTCCTGTTTGCAAGTTATATTGCAGAGGAAAGACAACACTGACAGCTTTAGAAGCGAGCAGGCTCTGGAAGGATCCTTTGCTTGAACACATTACCATGTGACGATGACCTGGACTGCTTCTGAGGCCTATATTGATTCAACAGAACAGGAACACGCTCTGAACAACTGGAAAGAGCAACAAAGGGCCAGGATTTTGAATTCCAGGTTAGCTCTAGCTACGCTGGGTCTTGGCCAGGTTACATCAAGAACTACCAAAGATGTCTGCACAGCATATCTACACAAAGGAGTCTGTTTTTTTACTATCAAGTACTTTGACTTCTACTAACCCACACACAACTAAATTACTTTTCAGCAATTTGACATTGCTTAATTTCAGGTGTATTACCATAAACAGATTATTTCAGAACTGTCACACTGATGATGTAATTATAAAAACCAACCAACCAACCAAAATTAAAAGAAGGCACTTTTTCCCCTCCCCTTATTCAATTTTTTCTCTAGATTCTGGGGAAAAACGTAAGGGGAAATTAAGGAAATCAGCAAACTGACCAAGGTGCCCTTACTACAGTAAATGTAGCAATTTTTTCCCCACAATCAGAACAGAAACATCCCATTTGCAGACTTGAACTGCAACAGGATAGAAATGCAACAATAAGTATCTTAGAGTGCACTTTAATATATACAGAAATATATGAAGTGGGCACCAGATATTTAAGCTTAAAGTAACACTGAATAATGTGAAACTAACTGACAAAAGCAGGAATAGTTTAGTTAGTAGGATAACTAACATCACCAGAACCAGAAACCAGGAGTGAAAGCTTTGGGGTTTATTAACAAGAATGAAAAAAAGATCTACTAATTTGTGCAAAATCAGAACAAAATCAAAGCTCCAAAAAAAGGCAAAAGAAAAGAAAAATGAATAAAACTGGACTTCATGCATTTCTATGGAATTAAAAAGCCTGTTTTCATGACTTTAAAAAAAAAAAAAATAACCAAAGTGTAGAAAAAAAGGGCTCAAACCACAGGCCAGTTCCCACATAAACCAAACACACAAAATGACAGCTTGCCTAGAAGTCACCAAAAAAACAATCAGCTTATTTTCAGCTGTGCTACTGTTGTTCTTACTTACCTCAGTGAGCTCCTTTAGCGTATCTCTTGATGACTTCTGGTTGGCTTTGTCGTCTTTCTTTTGAGATAACAAAGGCATCAGGCTTGGTGGTAAGGGAACACCAGACTTAGCACACATGGCGGCTGCATTAGCTTTTGCTATTTCAAGTAGCTGGGCCTTGTCTAAAATTGTTTTTAAAGATGAATTATTATTTTTATCGATTGTATCAATAATTACTAAGCATTTCTTGCATACTAAAGTACGAAGACAAAAGATTCTACCCACACTTCATTTTTATGCTCTATGCAAATATCTAAAATAGCTAAAATTGTACTTAGTTACTCCATTCTTTTTTTAATTTGGCCTACACAAAGCGAAACTGCAAATTCAACTCAAAGCATGGGAGTCCAAATTACAACAGCCAAAATCCTCCAAACCCCACAAGTTCTGACGCCTGTTTGACTTCACCAACTCACTCTCATTTTGGAAATACTGAGTCTACTTCCTAGCTATCTCTGAAAAGCATTCAAAGGTCTTGAGGAAAGCCCTGCAAGTATCCCAGTAAGTAATCTGGATGCTACTTACTATAAACCAACAGAAAAATACAAGCACTGAGTTTTAAGATGGGCACTTGCATAAAATTACATGCAAAACTGTTAATAAAACAGAATTTTGCTTTATTAAGAGAAAAAGTACATGGAGCACTACAACAGAAATAAAGGGTGGAAATTACGCATGTCTTGCTTGATCTGCCCGTTTGCAAAGAAATGAGTTACCACTATCTCTGCAAGCATTCAGCTTCAAGAAAATCCTAAAAGGGCAACAATCCTTTGCTTCTTAAGCAATAGAAGTATACAAACACAGACTCGCTGCATAATCAAAGCATGAAGGCAGATTCACGAACTCTCATTAATTGTCATCTTCTGTACAGAAATGCTTCTCTAGTAAAGAGGCTTTCATAGGAACTTGTATGAGACAGGACTAAAAGGATCAGAACCCCATGTCCTCAAAAAAGAAGGCTCCTCGCACCCTGTACAGGAACTCATCTCTCAAAATTAAAACCTGCTTCCTTGTGTAACTTGCTACCTAAAGAAACCACAAGGCCTCTCTTTCTCTGGCCATGGGAAAAAGGCAATACAGAGAGGGTAACAGAACCAGATAAACAAGCATTACAGCTGACAACACATCTAAAAACTCTCCAATTGTCACTCACTTTCAAGTAGTCTTTCATGCCCATTTTGTTCTCAGTAAAACCAGAAAATTGTTTCCTACAGAGTATGCGGCATTTACTGACTATTTGAGTGCACAATGTTCCCCAAGACTGTAACATACTACCTTTGCATAAAAACTCTAAAACCAAGATATAACCTGCTCTAAATACAGTTCCACCCAAATAGCAACCACTGATTCCACTTCAACATAGAAGTTCCTACAGGAAATCTCTGCCTGAAAGCAATCTTAAACTGACTTCCAAGAATTTCTTTATGAATGCTAAAGAAATATACTACATTAAGGAATACTGTGTGAATGACCACAGTATCACCTAAACATGGAAATACTGAAAATAAACTTATCACTTACCCAAGTCTGTAAGACGCTTAGGTGACCTGTTTGAAAATTCCGATGATCTCGACCTACGACGATCAGGTGATCTGCTGTATCTTCTTCTCCCTGAAGATCTTGATCGCCGCAGCCGAATTGGTGACCTACTAGAGCTCCGTCTTCTTCCTCTTGACCTTGATCGTCTTTGACGAAGAGGCGTTCGACTCCTGCTCCGCAGTCTGAGTGATATTCTACGATCTCTGGAATCTGATCTTCTTCTTCTTCTATCAGTAGATCTTGATCTATTTCTCTGCGATCTCTTACGCCTGTCTCTTGATAAAGAACGTCGCCGCCTTGATGCTGACCTTGACCTACTCCTCCTTCTATGCCTTGAACGCGACAACGAACTAGACCGAGACCGACGATTAGATTTTGATCTTGATGCTCTTCTCCGTGTTACTGATCTGGAACGATTCCGTCTAGAACGAGATTCTGTATCGTACCTCTGGGATCTGCGCTGAGAAGACCTGGAGCGTCTGCTTCTAGATCTCCGTGAAGATTCTTTGTCTGCTGTTTTTTCAACAGATTTGGATCGACTCCTTTGGCGAGCAGTAGACCTGGAGCGCCTACGTCTAGATCTTCGTGAGGATTCTTTGTCTGCCGCTTTTTCCACCGATGTTGACTGACTCCTTTGGCGAGCAGTGGACCTGGAGCGCCTACGTCTAGACCTCCGTGAAGATTCTTTGTCTGTTGTTTTTTCAACAGATGTGGATCTACTCTTCTGGTGAGCAGCAGACCTGGAGCGCCTATGCCTAGATCTCCGTGAAGATTCTTTGTCTGCCACTTTTTCAACAGATGTGGATCGACTCTTTTGGTGAGTAGGAGATTTTGAGTGTCTGCTTATGGATCTCCGTGAAGACTCTTTGTCAGACATTTTATCAACAGATCTGGATCTGGATTTTTCACGTTCAGAAGACTCAGAACGCCTACTTTCAGGTACAAAGGAAGAGTCCTGTTCCTCTGACCTCTCAAGAGGCATGGAATCTTGTTTATCTTCATCTGCCAAAGAGGGCTCTCCATCCTCACCCTCTTCCCCAGTGGTAGACCTTGACTCATGCTCATCTGACGACGTGGAGTCTCTCCGTTCAGCTGCCAAGGAGGGCTCCACATCATCCACTTCTTCACCAGTGGTAGACCTCGATTCACGTCCATCAGGGGATGTGGAATGTCTGTGTTCAGTTGTCAAAGAGGGTTCCACATCCTCTGCTTCTTCACCAGTGGTAGATCTTGACTCATGATCATCTGATGATGTGGAATCTCTTCGTTCAGCTGTCAAGGAGGGCTCCACATCATCCACATCCTCACCAGCAGTAGACCTTGACTCAGATTCATCTGATGATGTGGAGTGTCTACGTTGAGTTGTTGGAGAACACTCATGGTCCTCTGCTTCTTCACCAGTGGTTGACCTTGATTCACGGCCATCAGGAGACACGGAGCGTCTATGTTCAGCTGTCGAAGAAGGTTCTAAATCCTCTGTTTCTTCACCAGTTGTAGACCTTGATTCATGGTCATCAGAGGATGTGGAGTGTCTACGTTCAGCTGTCAAAGAGGGCTCCCCATCTTCTGCGTCTTCACCAGCAGTAGACCTCGACTCATGCTCATCAGAGGATGTGGAGTCTCTTCTTTCACCTGTAAGGGACGGTTCTGCATCCTCTACCTCCTCCCCAGCAGTAGACCTTGACTCATGCTCATCAGAAGACACAGAGCATCTACGTTCTGTTGTCAAAGGCTGCTCCAGATACTCTGCTTCTTCACCAATGCTAGATCTTGACTCATGCTCATCAGGGGACGTGGAGCGCCTATGCTCAGATGTCAAAGAGGGTTCCCTATCATCCATTTCTTCATCTATGACAGATTTCTGGTCATGGCCCTCAGGGGACACAGATCGTCTATGTTCAGGAGTCAAAGAGGACTCTAGACCTTCTTCCGCCATGGGAGACTTCAGCTCATGGCTTTCCTGATATGAGGATGTAGAATGCCTACGTTCAGATATCAAAGAGGGCTCTACATCTCCTGTTTCTTCACCAGGAACAGATTTTACATTGTAGCCATCAGGGGACATGGAAGATGCACTTTCAGGAATTAAAGATGGCACTGCATCATCCATTTTATCAGCAGGGATGGTTTTCAAGTCATCAGGGGACATGGAAATGCTATCATTTGGTGTTGAAACTTCAAAACCACCTTCTTTTCCAACAGTAGAGAATCTCAACTCCTGGCCATAAGGAGATGCTGCATGTTCATTTTCAGGTGTTGGAGAAAGCTCCCGCACATCTGCTTTCTGAACAGCTGTGAATCTTACATCCTGGCCCTCAAAAGACAAGAGATTGTCATTTTCAGATGTCAAAGAATTCATATCCTCTGTTTGCTCAGCGTGAGTCAACCTTGATTCACACTCCAGAGAGGACAGAGCATGTTCATTTTCAGATGTCAGAGAAGGCTCGTTTGCCTCTACTTTTTCAGCAGGGGTGGACTGCAGCTCCTGACCTTCAGGGGACATGGCACATTCACCTTCAGACAAAGACAACTCCTGCACCTCTGCTTTTCCAACAGCAGCAGACTGCAGTTCTTGGCTATCAGTGGACACTGAACTTTCACTTTCAGATGTTTCAGAAGGTTCCTCCGTTTCTTCTTTTTCAACAGGACTGGACCTTAAATCACGACGTTGAGGAGATACATCATACTCATTTTCAGACAGCAAAGAACACTCCTGCCCCTCTGTTTTTTCAGTGACAGCAGAGTGCAACTCCTGACCCTCGGGGGATGCAACATATTGACTGTCTGATATTAGTGAAGCTCCATGCACCACTGTTTTTTCAGCAAGGGTAAGCTGTAATCCTTGGCCTTCAGGGAAGACAGTATATCCACTGTCAGAAGTCAGAGAAGGCTCCTGCACCTCTTTTTCAGCAGGGCTGGCTGCCACCTCCTGGCTGTGAGGTGATACAACATATTCATTTTCAGACAGCAAAGAACACTCCTGTATCTCTGTTTTTTCAGCAAGGGAAGACATCAATTCGTGTTCTTCAGAAGGCACAGCATGTTCACTGTCAGGTACTACAGAAGCCTCCCGTACCTCTACCTTTTCAGGAGAGCTAGATGTCATCTGGCCTACCCAAGACACGGCATATTCATTTTCAGGTGTCAGAGCAGGCTTTTGCACTTCCATCTTTTCAACTAGGGGTTTCCGCAACTCCTCACTCTCAACAGACGCAGAGCATCTTTCTTTAGACATCCGATAAAGTTCCCGCAGTTCTGTTTTTTCAGCAGGGGTTGATGTCAACTCTGGGCCATCAAGCCCAATTGCGTATTCATTTGCAGACAACTGAGAAGGCTCCTCTACCTCAACCTTTTCAAAAGAGGAGGATGTCAACTCGGCACCATCAGACAAAACTGAGCATCTGCTTTCCACTATCAGAGGTGGCTCCTGAACCTGTATTTCTTCATGATAGACAGATCTCAACTTGTGGTCATCTGGGGATGCCACGCACTTCAGTTCAGATGACTTTAGCACCTCTGCTTCTTCAGTAGGGACAGGTCTCCGTTCATGACTATCAGGCAACAGGAAAAGCCCACCTTCAGATGTCAGAGAAGTCACTGGGGCCTGTAGTTTTTCCACAGGTGTGCTTAATGCTTCACAAACATCGTCAGACTTGGAAAATCCACTTTCCAGCCTCTGCATCTCCTTTTTCTCAACTGCAGTGGATGTCAATTCATAGCCTTCAGGGAAGGCAGAACACCTAAGTTCAGATGCCAACAACAGTTCTGCACATTCTGTTTTCTCGAAGTAATTGTGTTTTGTTTTATGGCCATCATGGCACACAGGAATTCCACTTCTAGACATCAATAAAGATCCAGCACCCTCTACTTTTCCAGCAGGCAGGTATCTTGATTCATGCATTTCAGAAGATTCAGAGCACTCAATTTCAAGTACTTGTGGAAGCGTTAAACCATCTGAATCTTTGTCAACAGACGATCCGGACTCATGAACTCCAGACAACTTGCAGCTTTGTCCTACAGCTGTCAGTACAACCTCTGGCACTTTCTCAAGTGATGACGCTGAAATGAGGTCATCCGAGATCTCAACACGGCCACCTTCTGATTGCAAGGAAACATCCGGAGCCTTGACTTTTTCAACAGATAAAGACCTTTGTTCATTTCCATCAGGTGACCTGAAGGACCCACTTTCAGATATCAACAGAAGCTCCTCTGTTTGTGCATTAAAGCTGGATCCTGATTCACGTGCATCAGGAGATTTGAAGCATCCACTGTCAGAAGTCAGAGAAGGTTCCTGCATCTGGCCCTTTTCAACAGGCAAGGAGGCTGACTCACAGGCATCAGGGAATGCAGAGCATGGAACTTCAGGCGCTGGAAAAGATTTCTGAGCCTCTACTGCTTCAGAAGATAATGACCTTGACTCAGGGATGTCAGCCAGCTTGGAAGATTCACTTTCAGGTACTTGTAAAAAGTTCTGAGGCTCTGTTTTATCAACTGGGGTATGTCTCAATTCATGACCATCAGACAAGTCAGAGATTACACTTTCAGACATCAAAGATCCCTGAAACTCTGTCCTTCCAGAGGATAAGGAGGTTGTCTTGTAATCATCGGAAGACACAGAGCATCCACTTTCAAGTGTCAGAAGAGGCTCTGGACCCTCTATCTCTTTGACAGAGGTAGGTCTCAACTCATCCTCATGGGATGCAGAGAGCTGAAATTCTGTTACTGAAGAAGTTTCTGGATCTCCTCTTTTTTCAACAGATGAGGATCTTGACTTGGATGTAGAGTATGTAAGTTCAGGTAGTGAAGACTCCAGAGCCACCACTTTCTCAACTGATCCACTTTCAGATGTCACAGAAACCTCTGAAACCCGTGATCTTTCCTGGTCATCTGGGATTCCGGAGTTATCAAATTCGGACGCTACAGAAGGCTGCAGACCCGCTGTTTCTTTAACAGGTGAGGAACTGCTTTCAAGACTATCAGAGGTTTTGGAAAACCCACTATCAAATGCTGGTGGCAGCTCTGGGCCATTTACTCTTTCATCAGACAAAGCTATTGACATGGGACCATTAGAGGATTTGCGGGGACTGTCTTCACTTGCAGAAGAGTGTTCAATAATTTCTCCTTCTTCAAGACACTGGGATGAATCCTGACATTCAGATGATTCCACACCCTTACTACTACACTTCATTGAGGATAACTTACTCCCTCTTTTTTCTACAGATTTGGACCTTGACTTAACACTATCAGATGACTTGGAACGTTTCCGTTTGGATTTTTTTGAAGATTCCTTGCGCTTTTTTTCAACAGACCTAGACCGAGACTTGTAACGTTCAGACGATTTTGAGCGGCGACGCTTAGATTTTCGTGAAGACTCCTTCTTTTTTTCCACTGATTTAGATCTAGATTTGTAACGGTCAGAGGACTTTGAGCGCTGACGTTTAGACTTCCGCGAAGACTGCTTTCGATCTCTTTTCTCTACTGATCTGGATCGAGACTTGTAACGGTCAGAGGACTTTGAGCGCTGACGTTTAGATCTCCGTAGAGATGCCTTCCGACCTCTCTTCTCAACAGATCTTGACCTAGATTTTGAACGATCAGAGGAACCAGATCCTCTATGTCTGAATCTCCATGAGTATTCTTTGCCCCCTCTCTTTTCTGAAGATCTGGATCTAGATTTAGAACGGTCAGAAGACCCGGAACGTCTGCGGCGGGATCTCCAAGAGGATAACCTGCTCCCCCTCTTTTCTACTGACCGTGACTTAGATCTGTAGCGGTCAGAAGACCTGGAACGTCTGCGCCCAGACCTTCGGGAGGACAGTCTCTTATCCACTGACCTGGACTTGGACCTGTAACGGTCCGATGACCTGGAACGTCTGCGCCCAGATCTCCGGGAGGACAGTCTCTTTTCCACGGACCTGGACTTAGACCTGTAACGGTCCGATGACCTGGAACGTCTTCGCCCAGATCTTCGGGAGGACAGTCTCTTTTCCACTGACCTGGACTTAGACCTGTAGCGGTCAGATGACCTGGAACGTCTGCGTCTGGATCTTCGGGAGGACAGTCTCTTTTCCACTGATCTGGATTTAGACCTGTAGTGGTCAGATGACCTGGAACGTCTGCGTCTGGACAATCTGCTCCCTCTCTTCTCTGCTGATCTCGACTTAGACCTGTAGCGGTCAGATGACCTGGAACGTCTGCGCCTAGACCTCCGGGAAGACACTCTTCTCTCTCTCTTCTCTACAGATCGGGATCTAGATTTGGAATGCTTTTTTCTGGAATCTGAATAGTTTCTGCTCCTAGAACGGGCTCTTTTAGAGGTCAAACGCCTAGAAGTAGAACGTGACCTTGATTTTTTCTTCCGCTTCCTAGACCTGGACTGAGATTTGGAGCGGCTCCTTTTTTGTTTCTTTGCATCATGTTTTTTATCACTGCTTCTATGGCTACTTTTTTCAACAACTTTCTCAAGTCTCATCAGCGTCTCCCTCATTCGTGCCGCTACATCAGGTTGTACATCGGATGTCTCTGAATCTCTTTTCTCCGAATCCCGTTCTGGAGTTGCTTCTCCGACAGCCTCAGCCTGTGGAATGACTTCCGACTGGCCTGCCTCTGCCACAGGTACTGGCTCTGCTTCTGCAACAGTCTCAGGTACTGAAGCTGCTTCCAAATCTTTTCTCTCTGCCTCCAACTCCACAGCTGCTTCCGCATCTTTCAGCTCTACAACAGTGTCAGGAAGACAAACTGTTTCCAAACCTTTTGTTTCTGCCCCTTCAGCTGGAGCTGCTTCCAACTGTTTTGCTTCTCTGATCATTTCAGATTCAGGAGTCCCTTTGTCATCTGGTGCATGTGAAGAGCTGAAAGCTGTTTCTGCTGTAAAAGGCTCAGATGTTTGACTTTGCTCTGCATCTTTCTTCCCCACTAGTATCTCGCATTCCTGAGCTTGACCTGGAACTCTCACATCTTCCATCTGCTGACACTGCACTCCTTCTGCATATTGTACTTCTGCTGCCACTTCATGTTCCAGTGTCTTTTCTAAATGTTTCATGCCCCCTAGTTTTGGACCTGCTTCAGAAGATTTCACTTCAGCAGCAGTCAGAATTTCTGGAGCTTCTTCCGTACTCTTCCATTCTGCAGCAGCTTTTGCTTCTGGAAAGGTTTGCAGATTTTCTTGCTTTTCAGTATGCAAAGATTCTGGAACAGCTTCTGAAACATGCTCTAAAACAGTCATCGCCCCCAGATTTCTTTGGCTATCCATGTGTACCTCAGGCGCCTCGACTGTTTCAGAACCTTTCACCTCTACTGTTGCAGATTCTTTCATACTTTCCAACCTCAGTTCTCCAGCTTCTGATGCTGGCTCCAAATATTTTACTTTCACTGCTTTCTCCATTTCTGACGCTTCTTCCAAATATTTGACGTCACTAACTGAGGGCTCATTTTTTTGTGTGCTTGTCTTCCTTGTTGCAATTATATATTCTACAGTAGGTCCCTGAGTTCTCACATCTGTTGAAAAATCAGATTCCAAAGTTCCTCCCAAGCTGCTTACTTCGGTCACCATTTCTGATGGCACAGTTTTTAATTCCACTCTGGACAAAGGCTCTAATACTGCTTCTGAATGACCTACTATTTGTTCCTGTACAGATACTGAACTTGTTTCTAAAGTCTGCACCACCACTGTTTGCAGAGGTTCTAATACTGCTTCTTCACTCCTTGCCTTTGCTTTGTTTGAATCTTCTGGAGCAACTTCAGAATACCTCACTTCCCTAACCACCTCAGATGCCACCGTCCTTCCCATGCCTTCCATCAGGGTCCTTGTTTCAGATCCCACAACCATTTCCAAATTTTGCATCTGTGTTAAGCGTGAAGTTTTTGATCTCGCTTCCACATCTTTTACTTCTGCAACCGCCTCAACTTTCATGTTGTCTAAATCCCTCACTTCTACAGTGGCAGAACTGGTAGCTAGTTCAGAATCCTTTATCTCCCCTACTGTATCAGGTTGCAGCATTTTTGTATATGCCATGACCTGAGACTGTGACACGTAAGTCTCTGTTCTGTTTGCACCAAGAGGTTCTGCCACTGCTTCTGTATGTTTTGGTTCTCTATCTGCTGTGGTTTTCAAAGGCATCATTCCTGCTAATGCCTCAGACTCTCTAACCACTTCCATGCTTACACACGCAACCACAGATTCAGGAGGCCTCTCTAATGTTTCTTTTAAGGCAGGAAGTCCTGGACTTGCTTCCACTTTCAAAGCTAGACTGGCATGTGAGCCTGTCTCTACTCCTGCCATACTCTCAAGATTTATCTCTGAATCTTTTGACGCTATTGTTGAACCCACTGTTGCTGCTAAACCTCTGGCCACAGTCCCACAATGCACAGCTTCAGAAGCTTTTACACCTTCCATTTGCAAAGATGGTGAAATTGTTTTCATAGTTTCTGCTTCCACCACAGCCATTGGTCTTAGGCCACTCGCACCTTCTCCCTGCAAAGACAGAGGACCTCTCACACTTGATTCACACTCATATCTTAATTCTCTCAGCAACTCTTGTCGTCTCAGTAATGAGGTACCTTCTGAATCTTCTGCTGTCACAGCTACAGGCTTGAAAGTAGATTCTGAGATTTCTGAAGCATTAGTACTTCCCAGCTGCAGAGTAGCTTGACTTGTTTCTCGAATATTTACTCCTGTTAGTGCTGCAACTTCTGTAGTTGCTTGTGGACCTTTAAAACCCTCCACCATCTGGATTTCCGGAACTGTTTCAGGAACAAAGGTCTGGACAACAGGTTCTAAAGTTGCTCTTAAACCCTCTACCTCTGCAACCACATTCACATGTGTCAGTTCTGCTGGAAGGGTAGACTCCTGGGTTCTATCCACACTTCCTGTATCTGTCATGACTTGAGACTGTAGGAACACTCCTGACGCATTCAGCACTGTTGCAGGACTAGTGGTACCTTCCACATGCTTTACTTCAGCTTGCAGATGCTCTTGAGCTGCTGTGACATCATTTGCTGCAACACCCAGAGGTTTCAGGATTGTTTCCAAACTTTTGGGCCTTCCTACCGCAACTGGCTGCAAAGCTTCTTCCAAAGTTTTCACATTTTCCGTATGTCCAGAGCTTCTAGCTGGTCCAATATCCTTCACTTCCGTAACAGCTCCTGGTCCCTGGGGCATGCTGGTGCTTTTTATTTCCACCTGGGTCACAGCAGTGGCTGCAGATACTTTATAAGGATGTTGCAAAGATGTATCTGCCTTCAAGACACCTGAACCCTCAATGGGACTGCTCTGCATCACTCTCAAGTTATCAGATGTAACTGACAGTTTCAGGGCTGGCTCCAAAGCTCTGCTCATATCTCCTAATTCCAAAGATCTCTCCACATTTCCCATATGCAGAGATTTTTCAGTTGCTCCCGGAACTCTCACTTCTTTCATGGCCACAGGCACGTGAGCTACGTTCACAGTACTCAAATCTGCCTGATTTGCAAATGTAGGAATAGTTGTCACATTACTTGCTGAATACACAGATTCTGATGTTGCTTCCATTTCTTTTGCTCCCCCCTGTGCCACAGACGGTAGAAATGTTTCTGAGTATGTCAACACCTCCATGGACTCAGACTCAGGAGCTGTATCCAAAGCTTTTACTTCCCCAGTGCCTCCAGATTTCAGAATAACTTCGGAACCTTTTAGTGCCCCAATTACCTCTGAAGCTAGAGTTGCTGTTGAATCTTTCTGTATTTCAGATTCATTGGCAACTTCATACAGGATGCTAGAGGAAGTATCACTTCCAGTATCAACAAGAACACCCTTTTCACTCACATTAATAGCTATAGGATAAATATTGTCATGAGACTGTTTAATTTGTTCTTCTCTAGTGCAAATTCTGGTTTGAGCTATATTAGCATCTCCTTGGATATCAGACTGACTGCTTTCTAAAGTAAATGGAGGATTTGTTGCACACAAAATCCCCTTCTCACTTCCAAGATTTTGTGTAGACTGCTGAGAATCAGTTCCTGAATGAGAAACAAGCCCTAAAGCTTGTCTATCAAGCTCCTCACTTGTTTGTAAGCACAGTTCTGGCTGCGCATGGCCAGCCAGATTTGCACCTTCAAATCCTCCAGGCTGTACACTCAATTTGGAGATTGATTTCTCTGGTATTAACTGAGAAGCAAGCTGCGAGTCCCCACGGTCTCCATGACGTGCACTCAGCTTTGCCTCCTTTGGCTGCTTTTTATGCTTTTTTTCTTTCTTCCTTTTCTTCTTCTTTTTCTTTTTCTTCTTGCTTTTGTGCTTCTTGTTCTTCTTTGATTTTTTCCTAGGAATTTCATCTTCAGCAGTAGAGCTTCTTTTTGTAGGCTGAGAACTATTTTTCACAGTATTTTTGTCTACATCTAGAAAAAATGATATTTTCCTTGTAAATTTTATTAAAATGGCATTTCAGAAATTCTTTTAGACTAGTGACCAAGCCATGGGCAGAGTCAGAAAAATTAAACTCAAAACCCATGCCTTCTTCACTAAACTACCACGCAAAATTGCACACACTCCCTTTTCAGCCCTCTAACCCTTCTCTGGTCTCACTTGGAAGTAAAAATAATTTTTTTTTTTTTTTCCCAAAAAGTTAAAAGAAATCTTCTTGGTCAGCTCCAGCAGGAGGACGACTCCTCCCAATAAGTAGTTGGAAATACTTCCACCTACCAGCTATTCCACCTATTCGCTATACCTCCACCTAACAATAAAATGCAACTGTGCAGTTCATTCCTCCAGGAGGGTGGGGATGTGCTTTTAAACTACACCAAGCTGCATAAGAAACAATAACTCCCATTTTCCAGACAACTTATCTAAGTGGTAGTATGCTTTCTGTATAAAATGTGGCCAGCCCATTATTCTCTACTACACTTAAACTTGTGAGCATGCTCAGTATTGCTTGTGTGTTAGAGGTTATACAAGTGTGTTTACTGATTAAGTCTCCCACTGACAAAGTGCTTCAAACAAATTTTGGGAAAGAGCATCTACTTCCCCAATGCCACTGAAACTTGAAGGCACTGCAGGCAACCAGCTGCTCAGACTGGAGTTGCACAGGCCAACCTGCAAGTACCTAACAGAGCTTTTGCTTCAAACAGGAAAGTAACTAAGAAATCCAGGTAACTGCAGGGACAAGCAATCACTGAGACAAAAATTAAGGGGAAAAATAAAGGAAAAAAGAGGAAGACTGAGGTTTCCATCACTTTCAATTAATTCTATATCTCTTCTCCCTCTAAATTTAACCTGTGTTAGCTTCTTACCCTTCTCTGGATCTAGTACCAGGGTTTCATAGAATTATTTGGGTTGGAAAGAACTTAAGAGGTCAGAAGTTCCAACCCTCCCTGCCACAGGCAGAGACATATTCTACTAGACCAGGCTGTTCAAGGCCCTGTCCAACATAGCCTTGAACACTTCCAGGGATGGGGCAGCCATAACTTCTCTCGGCAGCCTGTTCCAGTGCCTCACAACCCTCGCAGGGAAGAATTTTTTCCTAGTATCTAATCTAAATCTCTCCTCTATCAGGTTAAAGCCATCATCCCTTGTCCTGTCACTACATGCCCTGGTAAAAAGTCACACTCCAGATTTCTTGGAGGCCCCCTTCAGATACTGGAAGGCTGCAATAAGGTCCCACCCGATCCTTCTCTTCTCAAGGCTGTACAGACCCAACTCTCTCAACCTGTCTTCATAGAAGAGGTGCTCTTTTGAGGAGAAAGCCACTTTATTTAAGGCAGCCTGTAACTTCCTGTTAACTATAAGCTATATTTTTAGGCCTGCTTCCGTATTTTCTTCAGTGATTATATTTATACTGGTCAGTGAAGCCATATGGAACCTTCAATTATAATCTTGCTGGAATTTCAAAGCATACTCTTTCAAATGAACAATGCAAACTAATTTAAAAAATACTAATACTGCAATCCTATTCCACTAATGTAACTTACGGTTCTATAAAGAGGTATCTAAGGTAGTTTTGAGCACACACGTTTTTATGGAATAAACAGCTTAAAAAATAGTGCTTCCACCATCACTGCTGTGAATCTAATGAAAGAAAACAATGAAGCAGAGTCAAATGACCTTTTCTACACAGCCTTTTCAGATAACCTCTGTTGCACAACAGCAACAATAGCTCCTTCCCAGATATGAACAGTGGGAACGTTTAGCATAGGTGAAGTTTATTAACTTACAGATTAATAGGCCTCACACTCATTAACATGTTAGCTCACCTCATTCTTCCATGACAGAAGAACAAAAGTACCCCAGATACCAGCAAAAAGTGCTGCTTGTGCAACATAAGTGAAAGACTTTTGAAAATGATCAAGGTAAACAAGCCACTGTACACAAAAAAAAAAAAGAAACAGCAATTCCAAAACCTTGCAAAACAGAATCTCTGAAATTTTCTATGCTCCCCCTTAGAAAATAAGTAAAGTCCCTCTGGAACTATACTTACCAAGCACATAGCAGTTACCTATGATTCAACTCAAAAACATTAAAAATGCAATTATCAGAGCCTTCATCCCCCTAACTCTCCCATAAATATACAAAAAAGACTAGTCTCATGAGAAGGGATACTGATATGCAACCTTTCGGCATAATAAATCCAGTAATTTATTTATGTTTTGAGATTATGACAAAAAAATTTCTTAACCTTTGGAAGAATGTAATTTGAGTGTCTACATTTTTAAGATAACTGCATTATTTGTTTTAAAACAACACAGCATCCTACTCTGACAGAACAGTTAATTACAGTTCTGAAGTCTAATAAATGATTTTTAGAAATAATCTTGCAAACCAATCCAAAACAACACGTTTCTGCCAGTACCAGCTGTGTTAGCAAGAACTGCCCAATGAGGCCCTAAAGTACATATACACAAAATAAAGTACAATTATATATATAAATGAATATTATTTATACATTTTAGCATTATTGTAACGGAAAAAAAAGTTAACTTTTTTACAGACTAAGTAATGCTTTCATACAAATAAACAGCCTAAGTTTTTAAATTATGTACTTCTCTGTCCATCTATGATTGTAAATTAGAGTAGATAGAAAAAACCTTAAACATTACAATCAGCACACAACTTCTCAGATGAAGCATGTTGAGAGGAGCAGTACTGCTATGACAACCTTCTTAAACAAGAACATGTTTGCCAAATATGTTTTCATTTACCTGATTTGCACTGCAGCTCTGTATCAAGGGCTCCAGAGAGCACTTCCTCTATTTTCTGCACTATCTGATCATTCTGACGACTCCCAGCACCAGCAACAGTGTCATCTGAAGGGTTGGCTTGCTCAGCTGGGATTGTGTCACCATTGGGCTGGCCTTCTACCTTTCCACTAACCAAAAAAAATATCAACATAATACAAGCAATTTTGAGCTTTTTCTGGACCTTTTTTATTCATAAGCATTTATTATACTCAACCCTTCAAAACATTATTTCAGCCTCCTGAAGAAGCCATACTTTCAGCAAATAATCTATTTTTTGTTTAGCTTTTGTACACTCGCAACAGAACACGTTGTGACAACTGAGTATTAGGCACAAGGGAGGAAAACGTGGTCTTGAATGTGCCACAGCCCCTGTGCTTTATGCAAGAACTTGTATAGGCTCCCCTCAGAAAATAAGCACCCACCACTCACTCTTCTCCAGTAGGTTTCGTTTGCTTTGCGAGATAAGGCTGGGAAGAACTAAGCGAGCTTGAAAGCAGAGAGATCGGCAAGAACAATCTAACAAACGCTCGCCCCTTCCCCTCTTGCCCCAGCACAAGAGACCAGTACCAAAAACCGGTGAGAGAAAACGGGTGCGTGTTCACCACGAGCTAGCCCTCCCGCCCCTTCCCCTCCACCCCCCCGCCGTGTCACCGCCCAGTCCCCATGGTGATGGGGTGCCCTTGCTCTGACAGTGCCTGACAGTCCCCCCGGGGTGTCCCTTCGCCGTGCCCATGGCAACGGGGCTCAGCTGTCCCCTGTCATCCCCTTCCCCCAGTGTCACCGCCCGGCCCTGCGGTGTCGGGGTGCTCCCTCCTTCTCCCCCTGCGGCTGGTGCTGCCCATCCTGTGGGATCGACGTAAGCAGCTTATCAGGGTCAGCGCCCTGCGGGGCAGGGGCACGTCCCTACCTCCCTGGGCTCTGTAATGCTCCCCCCCAGGGGTCCCTGTCACCCTGGGGTACTCCCCACACCGTGACACCTGCACACCTCTTCCCGCAGGTGCCGGAGCCGGTGCAGCAGCCGTGCTATTCCTCACCCTTCCGGCCGGTGGCTGGGCATGAACGCACCTCGGAGCAGGAGACGCAGACGGCTGAGGTGTCCCTGATGGTGGTGGCGGCAGTGCAGGCGGTGGAGAGGAAGGTGGACTCCCATTCCACCCGCCTGCTCGACCTGGAGGGTCGGACGGGGATGGCAGAGAAGAAACTGATCGACTGTGAGAAGACGGCGGCAGAACTGGGGAACCAGCTGGAGAGCAAGTGTGCAGCACTCGGCACCCTCATCCAGGAGTACGGACTGCTCCAGCGGCGCCTGGAGAACATGGAGAACCTCCTGAAGAACAGGAATTTCTGGATCCTGCGGCTGCCCCCGGGCAGAAAGGGGGAAGTCCCCAAGGTAACGGTGTTCTGGGATGCAGGGTTTGTCCCCAAAACGCTCTCAAAACCCTCAGAGAGGGCAGGAGAGAGGGAAGAGGCAGTGGGTGAGCAGGGACAGCCCTGGCACAGGTGAGTCACTCGCAGCGGAGCTGCTGCTCTTGGTTTCTTGGCATCTCTCCCATGGGTCCTGCCTGCGATGGGAGATGGACCTGAAGGCAACATCCGCTGTACTCAAGCTGGAGGTTTCAGTTCTTCACCACACTGCAGAGCCCAGCAGCAATTCATTTTTACCCCACCCCCCTTTCTTTTTTTACCGGCATTTGAGAAACACCCTACGGATTTGGTGGCTCTTTTACCACCTTGGCGTTGTGCTGGGGGCCTCCTGGGTCGGGAATGGAGTAAGCAAGAGCTGCTGCTGCAGGGAAGAGGGGACCTCTGGGGTTTAGAGGAGGGCAAATGAGCTTTCTGCACTCACAGCTGGGCATAGCTGAGCTTCAGAAGGAGCCAACCATCAGTATTCAGTTCCTTGCATTTCATGATCATCTCAGTAAAAGCAGCTTAGCAGATGGGACTGTGTCGGACATGGCAGAGGGGACATCACTGGAGAGAGTGGAGTGGCTATGAAAAACGGGGTTCAGCCCCAAGCACTCCATTAGTGCAGTCAGAGAGTTAAAGTGGAGTGCTGCTTCTCCTTCTGAAGAGCTTCATTCAGACATGGTGCAGCTTGCACATCCCAAATTTATCCTTAGAAATTATTTCTTGGCACAGAGACTTGAAAGCTGCAGTCTGCTCCTAGCCCATGTGCACACAATAACTCACTATAACTGGAGCCCTTCAGGCCCAGGTAGAGCTTTCCCTCGAGTTCTGGGGTTTTACATCAGCTCATCAATAGAGATGAGGTCCAGCTCTAGCACCCAGTTTTTATCTCCTTGACTGTCTTTCCAGTTGGGCACAAGCCCTATCACCTCTGCATGTCATCCCTGCTGGTGTGGGTACCAAGGGGAAGATGTCAATGGTGGTGGTAGAAGTCATCATCTGGGTTCATGACCAGGACCGGCCATTCGACTGAGACCTTTGATCTCATAGAAATATCTTTCCAGGAGCTGTTTTAAATATAAAAACCAACTCGTTCATGGTCGTGAGGTGGCTGACTCCTGACCATGTCCAAGCAGGAATGAGCTGCTGCTGCCACAGGCTGGAGATAAGGTGTGGGGCTTCTGGGGAGCGAGGTGGCTGCTTGAACCTGTGCTGCTGTGATTGCAGGTGCCGGTGACGTTTGACGACGTGTCTGTCTATTTCAACGACAAGGAATGGGAGAAGCTGGAGGAGTGGCAGAAGGAGCTGTACAAGAATGTGATGAAGGGGAACTATGAGTCGCTGATCTCCCTCGGTAAATATGGGTTCTCCAGGGCTTCTGGCTGCCTGCAGGCTTAAGCACCTTCTGAGTCCTCCTTGGAGATCCCTTTGGATCCCTTTGAGACCCAAATATCCTGTTAAAAGGAGACCTAAAATCACAGGAGGATGATTCTGGTCTGGGTAAGGGCATCCCTCCAGCAATGTTCACTCCCAGCTAGGGGTACAGCATCGTCCCAGCTTG